>JAOXJP010266321.1:0-20554 GCA_025762735.1 Platanus orientalis
GTAAAAGGGTATAATCAACAAGAGGGTATCGATTATAATGAGACTTTTTCTCTTGTTGCTAAGTTGGTCACTATTTGTTGTTTGCTTGTTAATGCCGCTGTCAATGGATGGTCTCTTCATCAATTTGGTGTTCAGAATGCCTTCTTATATGGTGATTTGCATGAAAAAATTTATATGAAAATTTTACTAGGTTTTTCTCGTAGGGGGAACAGTATGTTTGTCGCATGCATAAGTCCCTTTATGAACTTAAACAAGAATCACATCAATGATTCTCCAAATTTTCAAATGCATTTCAAGTTGTAGATTTCATTCAGTCCAAAATTGATACTTCTCTCTTCTTTTAACACTCTACTTCATCCCACACCTATGTGCTCGTTTATGTTGATGACATAATCATCACAAGTAATGGCCTCATTGCCATTTCATCACTTAAAACAATTTTTGAATTCTCAATTTCACATTTAGGACTTAGGTCCTCTTCAATATTTTTGGGCATAGAAGTGCTTCAATCTAAAAAAGGTATTTTGTTGACCCAATGGAAATATGTTATTGAGATCCTTCAAGATATGGGTCTTCTTGTTGCTAAACCTGTGTCATTTCCTATGGAACAAAATTTGAAATTAACAACCAATGATGGTCCTATATTAGACGATCTTACTTCCTATCACTGGTTAATTGGAAGATCAATTTATCTCACCATTACAAGAAGACTTGAGATCATCTACTAGGTTCACTCTTAGTCAATTCATGAATTAACCACAGAAACCTCATTGGGATGCAACTATACGTATTCTACATTATTTAAAGGGTACACCAAGTTATCAACTTCTAAAAAGTTACATCTCTCTTCCTACTATGAGTCAGATTGGGCTAGTTGTCCGTTGACTCGTCATTTCACTACTGGTTATTGCACTTTGTTAGGAGATAGTCTGATTTCTTGGCGCTTTAAAAAACAAATGACAATATCTAGATTAGCTACTAAAGTTGAATACCGATCTATGGCAATGGCATCTTGCGAACTCATATGACTGGTTCTTTGGCCTTGGTATTGATCACAATGACCCCATGATTCTATATTGTGACAACAAAATTGCTTTTCACATTATGGCCAATCCCGTTTTTCATGGACAGACCAAATATATTGAACTTGATTGTCTTCTCGTTCATGAAAAAAGTCCAATAAGGCTTGATTCACACTGTTAATGTCTCTACTACTCTTTAATGTACAAATATTTTTACCAAAACATTGGACAAAGATCAATTTCAAATTTTGACTGACAAGCTTGGTGTTCTCAACGTTCATACTCTACCTTGAGGGGGAGTGTTACTGTGCTAGGAATGAACAACCTAAGTCAAATACGTTTGTATTTTATATTTTAAAATTCTGTTTTATATTTCAAAATTTTATTTGGTAGTTATCTTGATCCCTAAAATCATGGGATTCAGTTATATATTGTAAACTTCTCTATTTATTTCCTCATATTGGGATGAACACAACAACTTGAGTATTATCCAAACTTGAGAGAGAGAGAGAGAGAGAGAGAGAGAGAGAGAGAGAGAGCCCAATAAGGTTGGATTCTCACTGCACCCTTTTTGCAGGTAATCGATTAAACTATTTATCAGAGAGAGGAGAAGAAGAGTTAGATGGTAAGACAAAGGAAAACCGGCATTGTGTTTTAAATGCAGTGGCAGTTGGAGAAGACGTTGATTGCTTTAAGTAATCAACAGAGGTGCCGGTGTTGTTGGTCACATTGTAACTACTAGGGTTGGGTGTCTCACGCCAGTCGATTTGCTTCTGCCTGCCGCCGAGCAAAGTGCAGATTAGCTTTGCTGGGGTGGCATCACCAGAGGTCGGTGTCGGCACCAGTGAGTCAGGAACAGTGCTACTATCGTGCCAGAGCACTCGCTTTGCCGTTCCAACACCATCATCATCTCGTTCCTTCTTATGGGTATTCTCTTTTGATTATGATTTATTATGTAATTTTCA
The DNA here is from genome assembly GCA_025762735.1 of Platanus orientalis. Taxonomy (NCBI): domain Eukaryota; kingdom Viridiplantae; phylum Streptophyta; class Magnoliopsida; order Proteales; family Platanaceae; genus Platanus; species Platanus orientalis. Next base: position 1,988 of record JAOXJP010266321.1, read on the forward strand.
AACCGTTGATTTGACCAAATATATGGTTTATGACAAGGAAGATAAGAGTTCGTAACATAACTAATATGAAACACATGTTTTGAGATCAAAACAAAAAGTGTCCATGAGTCTCTGTGAGTACACTATAGATTGACATGTGGTATGTAGGGGTTAAAAGCGAAAAAGGTACTCAATTGTGTCAACCATACCATTCATCCAATGCAAGGTTTCATTTTTAATTTTTTCAGACTGTCACACCAAGTCTCAAACGTGTAATACGGTGGGAGAGGTAGCTGCGGAACAAATGCTATTGATCGGGGTTGAACCCTTAGAGAGGCTGTGCCACTGCTACCAGAGCACTGGGGCATTGGTTCATAACGGTTGTTGGATAATAAGGGGATTGTTTAGTGAAGGAATGCGGAAGAAATTATGCTACGAATTTTTGATAAATGGATTATTCTTTTTTCCCGATTCATGTTTATCTCTCTCCTTAATTATATATTTTTATTTGTTTTTTAATATTTCCCTTAAAATATTTTGCTATCACATATCATTAAATACCACTTAAAAGATTTGTTTATGAAGAAGACTAACTTCTTTCTTTATCTCTCTAAAAATATACCATAGATATATATATATATATATATATTATTTCTAATATCTCCATTCTAAATTTTATTTTTATTAATAATAGAGATAAATTTTTTTACTATTTAAAATCGAACCTTTTAATCCCATATTATAATTTATATTTTTAATTTTTATTATTGAAAAAAGTTATAATCTCAACAACACATATGCAAATTTAATTCTTTTAAAATATTCATATGCATGTCCACGGAGCTAGTCTAATTTACCACAAAGGATCCTCTTCAACCAGTGCTAGAGTCACATGGGGGCAGGAGGAGGCCATGTAGCCCCAAACTTTTGAAAATTTCTAACCACGACCTTGTGACATCATGATAATAGAAAGCAAGCAACGCTTTTAAATGCAACATTTAATATTAAAGCAATCCTTAATAGATCCTTTAAATTGTGTAACTATTGTGTCTTGAAAAGTGTCCGGAAAACTTGCTATAATTACTGCCACAAAAAAATGAGTAGTGCTTCGTTTCGATTTTCGAGAACTTTCGTCATAAGAGCTATATATGGCTACGAGTTGTTCTCTCGTTGCTGTGTGCCTCATGTGTTGAACTTGAAGACCAAACAATTAAATGTATCCCACCTAACAAATCGCTTTCATCTAAACTCAATAAGATTCTACCAAAAAAAAAAAAAAACGAAAAACAGATCAAATAATCATTTTATTTGTGGATCATTTTTTAGCCAGCATTATGCTGTATATTTTGAGTCTAATGCATTTATTTAGGTGTATGTTGTGTAGATTTATTCTCAAAAAGCATTTCTTAGGTGTGTGTTTGTGTGCAACACGATTCTTTCACAAGAAAAGTTCTAAAAAGTTTTAATCCACATTGGTTATTGGAAAAGAAGTGGAAGAGGTTTATATGTAGAACCTCTTTTCATTGCTTTTACAGTTGTGATAGGGTTTAACTCGCGCACATGAGACGGACCAAAGTGAAGGGACCAAACTGGACAACAAATTAATCTAATCCGATGTGTAATGCACATGCAGTGCTGCACAAGGGGGTTACAAATCTGTTTAGTTTCCCTCACACACCATATTTTGCAACAGTTTTTTTGTTGTTGTTGTTGACCAATCCAGTTTTTATTTGTTGTTAATCAATGATTTGATCGAATTTGCCATTTGTTGTTGCTGACTTGTAGTATGGGTTAGTAGTAACACCAAATTTGGATTAATCATCATAGTTTTAGTTTGACCCTCCCAAAGATAAATTCCTGACTCCGTCACGGCTGGCAACAAGGGGTGGTGCTATTCAGTGCACGTTATGTAAAGCAGAGTTTTGAATTTTGGAAGAGGATTTAAATTCTTTTTGGTGACATGGCATAAACTGAACAGCACCACCACTTGTCACCAGGGCTTTTAACTGCAGAGGATACTTACACCTAATTTTCCCAGTCATACACATGCTGTTAGGGTTTGACATGTGTCCAAAAGGGTATTTGGGTGATTTAAAAAAGAGAACAGGAGATTTTTTTTATGAGAGGAACGTCCAGCGGTATCACCATGCCATCAGAATTAGGGCAACCCTAGAAAAGAGCTATGTTGATGGGGAAGAAAGCTAGTCTTTCCATAAGGTGTTGGTTTGATAGGTGGGTAGTGAGATCCATCACTCAAGCCATACAGCTCTTCATGGTGGATACTAAGGAGAAGGAGATGCACTTGGGCCCGCCCACACTATCAATGCCCGAGGGGGTAAAGGAAGCTGCCCATCACGATTGAAACCCCCACCTCTTCTTTGGAGAGGATCCTTTTCGTAGAGATGTGGTTGTTATTCCTGTTAGGGTTAAGAAAAACAGAGAATGATGTGTTTTGGAATTTGCTGTTCTTTTTACACCTCAACGCTTTTTTGAACCCAAACACAATACATGTCAGTTTATAATTTACCATAAAATCTACAAACACTTCGTCATCACAGAACATTTTCTTAGAAAAAATAATCTAGACACCCCCTTTTTTGTGAATTCCATTACTTGATGCTATGGTATGGATGTAATGATTATCATTGCTGCATCAGTCACGATAACGGAAAAAATATGTAAAGGATGTTATAATAAATACATGTTCAAGAAACCAGAACAGATTTGTTAGGGTGTATTTATCAAAACACCTTTTAGATTTATTTATTTATTATCTTTTCCTTCTGGTTGGTGAGAATCTTTAATTTGCGTGTAGTAAAAGAAATGCTCCCCCTGTAGGAGACCTGTAGGAAATTTGAAGATGATGAAGTCAAATGAAAGCTGTAAATCTCGTAACAAAATACCCTCACTAAGATAAATGGTGATTAAGTGCCTCCCCAGGAGAGATTGCATGGTATGCTTTCTTGTGGGAAAGGTTGGGATTTCAAATCCCTATGGACAGCATCTCTGTAATGGATATTGTTGGTGCCTCTCCCCCCTCCGCATGCCAGTGGTAGTGCAGGGTCGCTGATGTGGCAGCATGCTGGAGTAATCTAAAAAAGAAGAAAAGAAAAAAAGACACAAGGTAAATAAATACAAAATATAAGCTGCATTTTTTTAAAACAAAGCAAATGTTCTGTGATAAAAATGCCTTTGTAATGCATATGGTGAATTATGAACAGACATGTGTTGTTTTGGGGGGTAAAAGGGTCCAAAAAAGTGTTCAATTGAAAAAGCAAGTAGTCAGTAAAAAACATCAAATTCAAAAACACATCATGTGTCAATCACTGCACGACAATAGAGGTCTGTCTCAAAATAGACATTCTCCTTTTTAAAATGATTAAGACTAGTATTCTCATCCTAAGCTGTTATGATAAAATGGATCGGATTTGGGTTGACAACAATGTGAAATAAAATAAGAAAATAAAAACGCAAATGAACATTTGTATAAAACACAAGATTTTACATGATTCAGTAAGATTGCTTACAACTACAAGGAAAAGACAATCAAAGGTTTCCATTATAATGAAAATTATAAAGCACAAAGAGTTCTCCCAAAATCCCATAGCAAAATTTCACTCAAAAACCCAAATAACTCTCTCAAAAACCCTTCACAAAAGCCTACAGATCTATATATGGAGCCACGAGTCCCAAGAAAACCTACACTTACCATGGCTTAGAACCCAAAATACCCCTGAAATAGACCCCAAACTGGATCGGGTCATTGGATCCACATTAGTTAAAAAACACTGTTCTTCACTTGCTCACCTTCTGCCTATTTTTCGGTTCATTTGGATGACTCTCCAGATCACATAAAAGGGTTGTACATTGGGTTGCTTTTGGGTTGAATTTGAGACAACATCATAATACAAGTAGATTACTAGAACTAGAGAGAATCATCTACAGTTTAAAATCCCTCTATAGTCCGAACGGGTCTATCCAAACCACCAACATGGGTATCATTTGATAGAAGTTTGAAAATCAAATCTCAAGAGTGAAAAAACAGTTCGGACTGTAGGATTTTTGGACTGTAGATTATCTTCTCTCTACTACTACAACACCCTCACTTAGGTGGTTTATATATATATTATTGTTGTTGGTGTAAAAAGTGCTACGTAGGTTGATTTTAGTTTCCTCTATCTCTCTAAGGCTAGGGCTACCATCCCCATAGATAATCTTTATGACAACATGGGTCTACCCAACAAGGTGATAAATTTTAGAGAAAGCTCCGACATCATATCTGGGTTCATGAAAAAAAGTAGAAAAAGTTAATAATGGAGTAGATGCCGCAATTGTGGTTTGGCAAGGGGGATGGAGGATGACATTTCTCATGTCTTTGAAGTTCTAAGGTAGAATTTGATTGGGAGTATATAATTAAGATATAATTTTCACAATCATACTAATCACTGTATTTTCCCCAATATTGTACACCAAGTGTTTGTCATGGGCTCTTCTAGAGAATGGATTGAGTAATATAAAAGCATAATATTAGGACATTTAACCCATGACCCACTATATTATTTATACTTCAATGACCAAAAACAATTCTTTTCTCTCTCTCTCTTAATTGATTAAAGAAATTCCATAAAGCTGGATGGTTATGATCCAATAATATGTGGGTCCTGCATCTCCACCAATTTTCCATTGCTAATCAAACATATAAATGCTTCCTTGGTTCCAACGCAACATCTCCACGTAAAACAAAGGGAATGGGAGAAATGCTCTCTTTTCGTTTGCTTAAGGCTCAAATCTAGTGTAAATAAATCACCCCCAACCGCCAATTGTGTTGCGTAGAATATGTAGATTGTGGAATGAATGGTTACCCCTTTTGGTGTTACTTCTGGTAGACCCTAAGGATGGTATACCAAATTCTTACCAAAAAAACATTTGGGTACGTGCAGGACCTGTATGATCCATGCAATGGACAACCCTATTGAACCATCTTATTTCAAGAGCTAAAGAGATGGATCAACTGATCAAGTGATTCTCATTAGTGGGGTCGATCAATCAAGCATGGATTCATCACCATCAAATGGTGGGCCCTACTTCTGTTCATGTGAGACACGTTTGTCGGTATGAGTTGGTGGGAAGTCATTTAATAAGTTCTAACCAAATGGGTACCTTAGGCTTTGTCCTTGGAGAAGAAAAAACGTAAAAAGGAGACTAAAGAAAGCAAACGCTGCTGCCCAAGAGAAAAAAAAAAAAAGAAAAAAAAGATAAGAGTGGAAGACTAATTAAAGCAACTGCCAGCCATGGAGAGACAGCTCAACTCAACCCACCATCCGACTCTAATGAATTAATAAATGAAAAAGGCAAATCAAAAAAAGCATTTGAGAGAGCCCACCTCTTCTAATACCAAGGATCAATGAATCTAATCAAACTCCACAAGCCCACATAGCTGAGGTTAGGTTAAGGTTATAGAAACACAGATTTTTTTGTCTCCGATTTCTTCACTTGACTTATCTGCTTTCTTCTTCATAACGATGATTCTAATACTGTTTTTCTAAGCCTCTCTCTCTCTCTCTCTCTCTCTCTCTCTCGTGTGTGTGTCTATTTATGTACATATTTCACAGAGGTGGTCCAGAAAGTTGGGTGTCTCGGATCCCGATAACGCAGAGGTATAAAGGGTTATGGTCCAAAACCTACCTTTCCTTAAATCATTCATAATAATTTTCTCCCTTAATTGGTTCGTTTGTCTTTCTTCTTTTCCTTTCGTTTTGCTTGAACTGTTGCATTACCAAGCCTTTTACAACCTATATATTTTGATAGGCAGACCAGTTGAGCTGCCAGTAATGCAGGAACCAGGGTTTGGAATGATGGGTGGTGGTAGAAGCATTGGTGGATCGAACGACGACATACCGGCCGTATCAGTTTCGATAGCGGTTCCGGCCGAGCAACAACAGCGACTCAAGGGGGAGATTGCTACCCATCCACTCTATGAGCAGCTACTGGCAGCTCATGTTGGATGTCTCCGTGTTGCTACACCAATTCATCACTTGCCACTTATCGACGCTCAGCTCGCGCAGGCTCACCATGTCCTTCAATCTTATGCTTCGCAACATCAACATCATGTCCCCTCTCCCCATGAGAGACAGGAACTTGACAACTTCTTGGTAGATTATATTTGACATCCCATTTCTCTTTAATATATTTGTTATTTTTAATTTTCTTCAATTGTTTTAGTCTTAACATGGATTCATCTACTATCATTAACAGGCACAATATTTGTTAGTGTTGTGTTCGTTTAAAGAACAGCTTCAACATCATGTTCGGGTCCATGCTGTCGAGGCTGTTGTGGCTTGCCGTGAAATTGAACAATCTTTCCAGGCTCTCACCGGTATTCTCACTTTCTCTCTCTCTCTCACACACAAAATTCTTTATTCTTGTTACATATAAGAGTATTTTTAGGCCGTGTTTGGCAACCACTTGTAATGAAATCATTTCCTTTTCAAATTTTCAAGGCATTTGTAGTCACAAGGTGTTGGTTCAAAATGAACTCATTCAGTGGTTAACAAATTAGTATAAATCTGAATGAGTTCATTCTGAACCATCACTTTACGGATACACATGTCTTGGAATTTGAAATGAAATGATTAATTTATAGGTGGCTGCCAAACAGGCCTTAATAAGTTACCGTGGCCATCGGGATCCAGATGGGCTCCTTTCTGTCAAAGTTTGGTTACTGACAAAATGTTAGACAATAAAAGATGACTATTACCATAGTTTGATTTTGAAGATTTGAAGATGACAGTGTTGTCCCATGTTTTTCTATTTTTCGAAGATTGTTCATTGTCTCTTTGTTTTAATGTTGGAGAATGATTGTCTGTGTTGACACATGCCTATGTAGGCATGTGACACATGATGTGTTTTTGAATTTGCTCTCTTTTTTCAACTGAACACTTTTTTGAATCCCAAACACAATATTTTTTACACCTGAACACTTTTTTGAACTCCAAACACAATATATATATTTTTTCACCTGAAACACTTTTTTGAACCCCATACACAATATGTATCAACTTATAATTCACCATAAAACTACAGACACTTTGTCATCACAGAGCATTTTCTTCCTTTAATGTTTGATGGGTTTGGTGGGTGGAAAGGTATAATGAAAGCAATTAGAATTTCTTGTGAATTTGTGTTTCCGTATGAAAGGTTGGTGGAGTGGGACCACCCACAAATAATCTATAGTTAGGAGAGGTTGGTTATTTGAGTGCTGGGAGGGAACAAAAAATGGCAACTACCGGTATTGTTATATTCAAATATTAGCTTCCAAGGATACTTCAATTCTGATTGTTTCTTTGTTTTGTGTCTTGAGTCATGATCCTTCATCCTTAGCTAGTGCTTGATATGCTGGATTTAGACTTATAATATAGCTTGAGAAACAAAGTTGGTATGAGATCTTATCTGACAATTATGAGATAAATTACTGTAAAAAGATGGGAAATTAAGTGGATAAATCTTTGGAAGAATGTATATTAAGTGGGTACTAGAAAAGAAAGCTACAATTGTATGAAATAGTATGGAAATACTATCACATTTAACAAATTCCAACACACAAAAAAGGATATTTAATTAAATAAACATTCAGTGGAAGCTTCATAAATATAATGCTTAAGGCTGTGTTTGGAAACCCTGTGGAATGAGACCGTTTAATTTGGTTTTCATAGTATTTAAATGTAAGATTATCATCAAAGATGGAAGCATCACTGGAATGGCAAGAAAAAGAGGTAATGAGTTCATTCTGATGAATCCTAAAATGGATGCATTACTAGTTTTCATTGACATACTGATGATGAGCTTGATAACTCCATTTTTGCTGATGAACTTATGCTTCAATTGTGATGAAAAATTGAGATGAAATTACTTCATTCTTCATGGTTTCCAAATGCAGCTTAACGAATTGCACCAATATAATTAATTAAGTGTGGACTGAGCATCCATTGTTTGGACTTTTGATATGAGAAAATGTGATGCGTTACAGATGCACTAGTTCATGCAGTTTACTGCATTGTAGATCAATTGATTAGGTATTTGGATTTTAGGTAGAGGTAGAATCATCTAGAATGTTTGAGGAAGCCAAAAGCTGAAGAGGTGAGACAGAACAGTAATGGTAAAGTTTAAGGCATGTTAACAAAGGGGTCTCAAAATTTTGTGTCATAATGACTAGGTGATTATTAGCCTTGGGAAACTGATCAAGGTAAAATCCATTCAATTGATGATACACATTCCAATATTATACCGTCCAAAAAAAAGAGCTGAAATGGAAACAAGGATGGGGATTGCTTACTTCATAATTTCTTCACAATAGAGGAATTTCCTCTACATGTTACAGATTTTTACCAAGGGTGTTAGCTCATCTGAAAACTAAAATTGAGCATTACGAATGCATACAACCGTTTCACGCATAAAATGAATGAGCAATTGTATTCTTGCAGTTTCCAAAGTGGATGAAAAACTCATCAATTCATTCTATTTCCTCATTATCAGCTACCAATATGTTTCACATCCAAGACATGGGAATTCTGTATCATTTGGAATTGAAGTAGCATATTCTTATAGATGCTATATTTTCTGTCACCATAGTCGTACTTAAGATACCATTTTGAATGCATTAATTATCACCTCCTAGATGACAACACTAGAAGCTTGACTTGAGCTGAATGAATATAACATCAAGTTGATGTGCTTTCTTAGCTTGACTATTCACCAAGTGATTGTTGGTACTCTTCTTGATTTTTTTTTTTTTGATAACCGAGGTATCCAGGCCTCTTAGAGCACCTGACTATGTCCTCGGGGCAAATGGACTCCCTACCTCTCCCACACACTAGGTAAATTATTTTGTTTAGTTGGCTTAGTCTGACCCTTAGAAAACATATAAGCAAATTCCTCACTAGAATATTTGATATCCAAACCCCACGTAGATCTATGTATTAAAAAGGCTAGTCACTTTTGATATTTGTTAGTCTTCGACAAGTTTTTTTGTTTTGTTTTTAAATCCCATGGAAGAGTAACATGAATAAATTAATTCAAGATCTAAAATTGAGGCACAATATGTTGTATTTTTAATTCTCATTCAATAATTCATTTATCTCTTTTATTTTTATTTTTATTGGTATTGATTTGTTTTTATTATTTCTTAAATACATGGCATTACATTTTTGGTTAACTCTTTTAATACTTTGAACATTAAAGCCCATGCTTATGGGTGGCATTTTAGTTAACTTTTATTTGTATTATAATTTTATATTATTCTTTGTTGCATTTGATGTGTTTCCTTATATGGGAAACCACTTCAATGACTTATACATTAAATAGCCTCATGTTTTTAAGACTTAAATACTTTCAATTTATTTATTTTTTATTATAGTTGATGTGTTGCCATTTATGGCAAACCACTTTAAAGGTACCTTTTTTCGAGAGAAATTACGGGGCTTTAGATTCATATGTTTTTTACTCATGCAGAATCCATGTTTGGCTTTAATTCCAACAATTAAAATGGTATTCCAAAAGTCCAATAAACCCATATGGGTTTGGGTTGTTTTATCATTCCTTATTTTTTGCTTCACTTGTTTGAGATTTAGCACTATTTAATATTCAATTAGCCACTATTACTGAGTGCAATTGTAGTAGGGAAGATACTTGTGAATTATTGTATCCTAGAGCCTGAAAATTTGTAACCCATTGCATTGAGGAATAGATTCAAAAGGGGACTCAAAATCAGGTATAAGGACAGTGTCTCAAACACGCCTTAGTCCAAAATTCTATCTTTTCATTCACATTCACTAATCTACAATTGTAAATGATTTAATTTATTTTTGTGTTCATCAAAGATACATTTGACTAGAGGTATGAAAATTTCTTATGATCGTATGCAAGATTTATTGGTATATGTTGCTATAATTCATAATATCTTATGTCATGATTTCTAATATTTTAGCACATTTTGTTACATATGTTGTTTGAGTGGTATGCTACGTATAGTTATGTATTGTGTTTTTATAATCTAGTCATTTTCATTGATTATAGTCAATTGTTAAAATAAAAATAAAAGTTTAATAGTTAATTTCCAACACAATATTGATAATGCTAATTAGATAAAATGATATTGATTTGAGAAATGAATATTATATGTGAGTATTTTACTTTCTATTTGGACTTGATCAACTATTTTTATTTTTATTTATCATTATCTTGAATTACTAGTGATTTCTAAACATAATTAAAGAAGAAAAACCACTGAAACACCTCACTTAATAGTTAAAACATCCCACCTCCTTTGGTATTCATACAAACTCTCAAATCATATTTAGAGTTTTTAGATACATGTTAGATATGATCGTTATCGAAGATAAATGTCTACTATTTTTTTTTTTTTGGGATAAAAATATCCTAGTTTATTTGTTGATCTAAAAATATCCTATGAATGGACTGAGGTTGATTCCATGCCTGAAAAACAAGAAGCTTTTTATAAGGAAATCCTATACACTTTACATCACCAGAATTTTATCTATATTACTTGGTTGATGAAAGTCTTAGAATTGTATTTTCAAGTCTCAATAAAGTTTGAGTCTTAAGATGTAGGAACCTTTTTAAAGGCCATTTATTGTAAAATAGCTTTACAACCATATATTATTAAATAAAAATATATTTATATCATTCCCAATGAGTAGTATGTTATTGATATACAAAACAAGGAAAATGAAAGCATTTACAATAATATTCTTTTATACATAGGTTTCATCCATAATTTGCAAAAAAAATTAAACGATTTGATGCTTTTGTTTAAATGGATATTCCAATTCAAGATGCTTGTTTTAAGCTGGAGAAGACTTCAGTAGTTTGCAAACTTTCTATTATGATTGGTGGAGATAAATCCTTCAAGCTGGTCCATTTAAATTCTTTATTAATGAATCCATTTAAAAAGAGGTTTAACATATTTTCCATGCTCTATAATCATAAAACGTAGCTATCGATAAAGAATCATTACAATCTTTAGCAAGGATATTAACAATAGTCTCTTCATATTTAGTACCTATATTCTGATTGTACTCTTTTACTTTTAGTTCCCCCCCCTCCCAGACCTTCAATTTTTCATCAAGTCCGTTCTTCCTCTTGTAAACCCACTTACACTAGTAGACTTAATGCCTTTAGGTACATCTACTAGAGTCCATTCTTGGAATATATTGAGACCATTTTTGATTTTATGGCATGCAGCCAAGGGCTTAGATCAATGTTTAATATCACCTCTTTGTAGGTATAAGGGTATGGATTTAACTTTTCAAAACTCATTAAAACCCTTAGCTAGATAAATCAGTTCCAATTTACCAAAAAAAAAAAAGATAAATCATTTCATTCGAGGTCTTATAATTGTCACATTAGGTCGATGTTCCGGTGTACTAGTAAGCATAGAAGGAAAAGGATTTTGTATATTATTATAATAGTTTTATAAATATAATAATAATAACCATTATTATTATTATTGTTATTATTAACTTAGTTCGTTAAATGATAAGATCATTCTTCAATAATAATTAGGTTCTCTTGTCACCATTGATGATAATATCCTCTTTTAGGAAAATGGTATTCTCATGAATAAGATCTTTTGAACATTTAGATTATAAAAATACAACACATTAATGGTCTCTTAAAGGTTTGACCTCAAACTGAACATCTCATGCTTTCAATGATCTCTTGAAAGGTATATAGTTCATATTAATCTCACTGTGCTCCATGAATCTCATCTTTGGCATATAAGAATGATCTAACCCATTAGTGTAAGATGTTGGTCCTACAAATAACATGTAAAACAACACAAACTTCTTAGGTCCAAAGATAATTTGTATTTTTTATGATTAATTCTCCTTAAATCAGTAGTAATCAATCCATATGGTATTCAATAATAGATAAGGTTCTGTACATGTGTTACAATCACATGAAAACTTCTAGTCCACTCTAGTGGTTGCGATATTATCACCTTATAATAATGTTACACATGTTAGCCATACAAGTAGATACCTAGTCTCACTCCTAGTTGTGAACATTTTTAAGTATCCTAGGAGTAGGTTTACATCTCTAGTAATGATCTCTTCATATACTTAATATCTTATTAGATTGTTGAGGACCTTATATCATTATCACATGTTGAAATATTTCATATGTATAAAGCATGTTCAAGAAAAAACATCTATTCAATTAAGAGAATAAAGTAGGCATATAAACATGAATGGTTTAAGGTTATAAAGTATTCTAACAAATGACCATGGACTTATTTGTTCAAACACTCCTACTTCTTTACTATATACATGTTAACTAAGTTTCAGGCCATCCTATCTTTTATGAGCTGACAAAACATAAAGAGATCTAAATTATAATTCATCCAAGAGGATCATCATTGTAGAATCACTACCTTATCCTATGAACTGACTTACATATAATGTAACAAATTTATTCATTGTATTATTGCATTATTAGATTTTGATCTTGTTTCACTTTTGGAGAGAAGCTAGTACAACTATTGACTCTTTACTTACAACAACAATATTACTAATAGCCTACAAAAGCAATATTAAAAGTGAGATCATTTTAAATCTTCTTTTCCTATTGAATTTATAAGTAATGTTAAAGTTGATAAGAACTAATTCTTATGCTAATGTCTACCATTACCTTGTGATTTGATAGCTTGATTATGGGCCTGACCAAACCTCATTTTCTATTCACCAAGGTTGTCATAATACAAGTTACTAAACACATCTTTTATTTATTTTTTGATTTACAACAAATAATAATATGATGATTTATTAATTTGTTACATCGAAGTACATTGTACTCTACAAGTGTAGTGTGATTTGTATGTACTAGAGTGTTGTAGGTAGACGATTTATTTCGGTTTACTTGTATCCTTGTTTAATTAAGATATTAAACATAACTAGTAAAGGAAAATATCTATTTTTCCTGATTCCCCTCTCACACTACAAATTGCTGCAGTGACACTCTTCAAGATTTCTTCATCTATGAGTCTTAAAAGACACACATATTATACCTAGTACTTTTACATAGTATAATAATTTCTTAACAAGAACAAAGATTTTTGGGAGGGTGATTTGATTTATTTCATTTGTTTAATTGATAATTTATGTGTTGAATTAAAGTTTAATATTCTTATACTGATGATTCTCAATGTATATTATTCTTCAATTGGACAAAAATATTATGTTGTAAGATTGATAATTAACTAGTAGCAAGGACATGCAATGTTTCAAAAGTTTCTTCCAACTTCTATTTATTGAGATTTACGTTAAATTAGGATATTAAACTTGAATTCTTTAACCAAAAATAAAAAAGAGAAAAGAACTTGCATTCAATTTATAGCTATAGTAGTTACATATTAGTGATTTATCTTTGTCTTTGTTAACTGTTAACTAAAATTTCAAGTTTTAGATTATTTTTTGATTATCATAATTATGTAGTAGCTTATATTTAAGGGTTTAATTTTAATTAACATTAATCTTTATAGCTTAAGCAGTTTTATGTAGGGGTTTTAGTTGATTTAGATTGGTGTTATATTTTGAATAACTTAAACTAGACTTCAGGAAGGGGATTTTATTAATATATTTTAGTAGTTTTTTTTTTTATAAAGGGGTGATTTGATCAATTTAAGGGAAGAAAAAAATAAAAAAAAATTTAAATTACAACTAAATATAACACATGAAAAGACATTAAATTTGTTTGGTTATTTAAATAACATAAATAAACTTAGGTATTGAAGTAATTTATACAAATTATTAGTATCATTTAAATTAAAATAAATATTAACTAAAATGTTGAAAAATAGCCAATAAATCCTTTAGTAAAGGGATTTACTTGGCTATGAAGTCTTATATATGGTAGTTTAAGTGGAACCCAAAAAGGCTTTTATGTTCACCACATCTCCTCATGTAGCAAGTTTTAGTCAAATAGCTCCCTACCATGTGGCAAAGAGTATAATTCCCTCCCCCCCTTTTTTTATAAGTTACTAATGTTATTAGAAATAAGTTCAGTTACACAATGGTAAATTATATTGATGTAGAATGGAGAACTATAAACATGGCGAATTTAGAGATTAAGCTATTTCATGGACAATTTGGGTTGACCATTTCATCCTTTCACGTACTAGTTGAAGAGGAGGAGTTATGTAGCAAAATGATATACATATATATATATATATATATATATATATATATATATATACTAGCAACATTCCACTATTATGCGATGTTTTCCCTTGTTGACTGCGGGTTTAAGTGGCCTTACCAAAAAAGGAAAAAAAAAAAATCTTGGATCATACATTGTTGATCTTAAAACAAGGACCTTGTGTGCTGCATATTATGAGTATCTGCTTTTCTTCCTTGTGGGAGGCTATATAGGCATTCCGGTTCAAGTTAATCTCAAGAATCATTGCATTAATGGAAATTCAACTACAATAATCAAAGAAAGGGTTTATTTCCTTCATATTTTATCTTTTTTCATATCCTTTGCTGGGGAAACATCACAATACTTAGTTTGACTAGCCTTGTATTGTTTATGCATGAAACACACTTGAATAAGAGAGAAGTACAAAGTAAATGGATTTACATATGTATACCACAATATATCATTGTACCAATACCAAAGTAAAGTGATTTACATATTATTCTTATAAAACATAATGATGGCTTTGTAGAATTATCTAACCAAGAGAATGGCATTCTCCAATCTCAATTAAGAGCCACATATGCTGTTGCATTTCAGGAGCAACTCTTGGTGAAGGAACAGGAGCAACAATGTCAGATGGTGAAGATGACCTGCAGATGGATGGTGCTTTAGATCAAGCAGGTGCCGATGGATTTGACATGACAGGATTTGGTCCACTACTTCCAACAGAATCTGAAAGGTCTCTAATGGAGAGAGTTCGGCAGGAATTGAAGATTGAACTGAAACAGGTTATGTTCTACAATTGTTACTGAAGAGATCCTAATGATTCTTTTGTTTTGTGTCAACTAGTCATTGTGACAAGGGAAACTCCATACATCAATCTTATGTAAATTCATCTTTCAGCACTCATGCTCATCTCATCAGCAGTCTGAACCACAACATATTTCTTCCTGGATTGTAGGGATTTAGGTCGAGAATTGAAGATGTGAGAGAAGAGATCCTAAGAAAAAGAAGGGCAGGAAAATTACCTGGTGATACAACTTCAGTGTTGAAAAATTGGTGGCAACAACACTCAAAGTGGCCCTACCCCACAGTAAGCAGCTCCATCTATCATTTATATTCTTTTAATATGACTGTAACATAAACTTAATGATATAGTGAAAGGGATAATGGCTTGTTTGAATTCAAATAAGACATCCTATCCTGAACATTTTGATCATAGGAAAGGAAGAATTCTTTTTCTTTTATGGGTAAGTTGGTATAGAAAAGTAAAGTTCAAAGGCTTTCAAATTGTTTAGCATTCCTTCATACAATACATGCAATTGTCAAGGTTGTGGTTGTTAATTATTTGATAAACAAGCATATCAAGGTGCCAACTATACAACCTAACTGAATTCCTCTACAATATTGTTTTTTAATGAAAAAAATCAAAAGATAATTACTATGATGGGTATTAGGGGAAAAAAGACTAGATTGAAGTGTGTTGTTTTCTTTCTTCTATGAGAGTAGCTAGATGACCAAAAATGAATGAAACAATGCAGAGACCTACCTTCCCTTTAAAGGTTTGAATCAAACCATATCTTGGAAGATAGACATATTTCTTAAATCTAGGGTAAGGATAAATTGGAAATATGTTGACATTATGTTCTCATATACAGATACTAGGTCAATTGATGTCCAGGCAAGGGCAAATCTAAATAACTAAAATTTTGATCTCAGTGAGATGAGAGTTGACTATCCTACAATGCACACTTTCTACATATAGAAGTTGGTGATGTTGAAGCAATAAAGAAAAGTGTTAAAGATAGTTTAACAAGAGTTAAAGACACAAATAGTGTTTGGTTGGAATAATATATGCTTGTATTTAACTGATAGGATAGTATGACCTGGATATTTATTCTTACTATGAAACAACAATAGTTGAACCAAAATATTTGTTCTAAGTATCAGATGTAAACAAGGTTTCTTTGTTATGAAGAGTATCTATTAAAAGTAATTAACCTAACAATTCTAGAGAGATCATTTTGGTTTCATAAGCAAAAGTGAAGCAAGACAATTGTACTAATGTAGCCAGTGAACAGTGTGTGGAGTCCACAAGTCTAATTTGACTAGGAAAATATGGTATTTAACTTGATCAGAATCTCAAGAGGTTCATCATCTTTAGCTTTGGGAGGAGTTTTGGGTTAGTTATTGAATCAAGAAAAGACTGTAAGTTATTTAAGTATGAGTAGAAGTTAGAAAAGGTTTTTAGTGTTGGCTTGTTGTATATTTTGTTCCATGGAACATGGAATCATACTGCAAATTTGGTGGAACCATATATAAATGGTATATCATTTCATAAATTTAGATAGGAACAGATGAAACATTGCAATAAATGGCAGAAAAATGTACTGATATTTCAAGATATAATAATAGAGAAGTAATTACACACTCATTATCCTTAGTACCATTACTAATAATCATTTGTTACAAGTTGATAAAGTAGTTGTTGATGCACACATATGACACAAAAAATAAGAGTTTATAATCTTACAATGTGTGTAAGAGACTCTAATAAGTAGAGTAATATTCTTACATTGTTGAAATCAAATAATTTAGAACCTGAACTGAACCTAATGACCTGAAAATGGGGGCCCTAAATCTGTATTTTGATTCTAAAAACTTTAAACCCTGATAAAACCATTAAGGACTCACATTCGCAAGGATCTATGCTCATCATATTTAGGCTAAGGGTTCATATTACAAAGTCTGATGTGAGGTATGTGCTCATTGAAGGAAAGCCGCACGGGAAATTCCTAGGTATTCTTTCCTAAGCTTTATCAGCAGTAATATGTTACCACACACTAATGAATGTTCACATTTGAAATAGTATACTCCTCCCAACAGACTTCCATAACTTGATACACACATTCATTGAACTATCTATACATATGTGTAAGTTTTATGTAAACCAATCCATTATCCACTACACCTTCCAATTAGTAAGTCTCCAACTCACACATCACATGTCACAATTGGGCTAATATGTAATATGAGACAACATTGTAGAGATAAAAAATAAAGATATAATAAAGGAATTAAAAATAAATAAAAATTCTCTTTCCATAGGATATTTATGCAAAATCAGCAGCAAGAAATGTAAAACAACCTCATAAATTATTTTAATAAAATAAGAAGCTAGTAACTGTGTGCAGTTGGTCAAAATTGAGAGCCACTTTCAATTAATTAAACAACCTAAAAATTTAACAATAATCTAGGTTTTATTGTAAACATTGGGAAAAACAAATTTGACCTTGACACTTGGAAACATTAAGGTAGGAACATTATAAACTAGGTTTATCAGCAAAGATCAATTTCCCCCCTCTTAAGAAAATATGATGCAAATAAACAAGACAAGCAATTCTTTGAATTTTATAAAATCATTCTTGTTCTCTTAAAACTCCAACAATAATTCAATATTGATTATCAAATCTACACCTCCATAATCAGAGACATTTGACCATGTTTTGACTCAATTACTTGCTCTTTGTATATCAGTGAACTAAGGTTTGGAAATATCTTTCTATATCTCATCAAATTTCTAGGTTTATTATATGTCATTAAGCATGTAACTATGTGATATTTACAGGAAGATGACAAGGCGAAACTTGTGGAGGAGACAGGATTGCAGCTAAAACAAATCAACAATTGGTTCATCAACCAAAGAAAGCGTAATTGGCACAATAACTCTCAGTCATTGACATCTTTAAAGTCCAAGCGCAAAAGGTAGACCAATTCATTGTACCTGATCCAACTGGAGGAGAAATGAGAAACATGTTTTCTAATAGCCGTTATGAAAGTTCACAGATAGTTAAATCTAGCCAAACACCTCTATCAGCAGGGGAAGATTACCTGGTAGTTAGATAAGTTTCCAATCAAGTGAAGAATGTAAAATAGGCAGTTAGTATGTTATATAGATACAATATTTTGCATTAGCATTGAGTATAAAGACCTAGATTATTGTACACCATATTTTTTTAACCATTTGGATGACCTCTGATATCCTGATTTTGAAAGAAGAAACCACAACTAAAACCTGAAGCAACAATGCACTTTATCAAGGAAAAGTTTGTGATGCAGGTGCTAAAGGTAGCTTAAAATTGGAAGAACATGTTATTATTTTATAAAGGGGGATGCGAGAGGAACTACGGGAAAATGGAATTTTTAATTAACACGACTCTAATCGATTTAGTGTGGTGACTCCTTACTAGTTTCAGACTTGTTGAGAAATTGGCATATCTAGTAATTCTATAAGCCGAAAATTGGTAATCATAAATTATTAACTTCAAGGAATAAAAAAGGTCATTACCCAGTGCTGGTCCCATAATTACAGGG
>JAOXJP010266332.1:0-20552 GCA_025762735.1 Platanus orientalis
AATCCTAAAGTTTCAAATCAAAATTCCTTCATTTGACCTGTATCTCACCCGTCTCTCGGTTTCGGATGTCGTATCTCTGCTATAAGCTGCTATACGCGAGATGTACCTGTATCTTAGATCCGTGATACGAATTACGATAACAAATTTTGAACCTTGCATCTAACTTTGCAGCCCATCCCATCTTGGCAAATGAGCAAGAATAGTTTCTTCCAATTGAGTTACCCACAGAATTCCTACCCCATTAGCTCAGAGATGGGTATACTCACCTGCATATAGGAGTTATAAAATTAGCCCTCACATTTCATGGAAGAAAAGGCCTCCTAGTAGTCTAAAAAATGATTGGTCTGAATACCAGATTTAAACTATATCCCCATGCGTCTTTATTAATACATCAACCCTAAATGCGGGGATTGTATTTGTTACTATGGTTCCAAACTTCAACATCTCCCTCCAAGATCCCCAAGCACTGGATGCTCTTAAAGTGTAAGTCCAGATCACAGGAGCCCCTCAAGTAGCCACATTCATTGCCGCCATCCTCTATTACCAAGTGACCTATAGGGTCAAAAATCACTCATTTGACATTTCGATCCCAGATTTTGCTTAGACTCAAGATGCTCTATTTTTAAAAATTGATGTTACCTCTGTTCCCACTTGTACTTATGTTCCTCGATAACTCTTTACTGAAGAACTTAAAGCCTTACTCCCAGAAAAATGGATCACTCAGTATGAAAACCTTCATGGTCGCAATGAAGCACTCACTGCAATAGAACCAGTCTATACAAGACGATCTAATGGATTGGTAGAAACTACATTTCTACCCCCAAAGGATCCTTTGAATCCTTTCATTTTTGACATTGATCTTCTTGATTCTATTTTTATTCCTCAAAATGCTACTGAAGAGCACATGCTCTATCTCACTCACAAAGGCCATCAAGCAGTAGACTACACTTGCGATGATTGTGAAATAGACTCTTTTGATATTGAGCTTGAGCTAGAAGCAGCAGAACGGAAACTCTTCCCAAGAAACAAAAATGGGAAGAAATCTCAACAGCAGATCCTTCAAGAAAGATATGAACAAGGAGATCCTGAGGTTTGACTACTTAGACAACATTCAAGAAAATTCGATTACTATGCCATTTACCTTGGAAGAGGCAAACAACACCCTGAAACTATCTCACCATATAATTGGAACCATTGGCCCAATTCTCCTCCTCCTCCCCCACCAACACTTTCCCCATACTATCAGAAAGCCTTGTCTTGATTATACCAAGCTTTCCATGTTGGTCCGATAGCTCCACAACCACGGATTATTGACTGCTGCATGTTTCCCTCCCAGCTCTTCTACATACAATGACCATTTTCTAGCTCTTGGCGAGTTTGAGCTTCCTTAGCAGAACACTAGGCAGAAAAATCAAAACCCCTGTTGGCAAAAATATAGACGACACTCCTAAAAAAATATCTCCTACAAAAGCCTCCCTTAATTGGTAGGCAGATGAAGATGGTGTGTAAATATAATTTAAACAAGAAAGAGTTAGTAAAACACAACAATTTCTATAGATAAGGAAATAAGATGCATTATAACGGAAATTGAAATAAAAAGATAAAGGAACTTGAAACAGGAAGACTACTGAAAGCATAAGAAGGAGATTTGGACAAACTTCCTAGTCTGCCTCTAGAAAACACTATGCCTTTTATTTATAGACAAACAACGAGGTGGATTTCAAACCCAAATACAAATTAGCAAAGCATAGGATGCCTAGACGGGCAGGATGCCTAGACGGGCAGGTCGGGCAACTTTGGATTCCTTTGGGTAGGGAGCACATGTGATTCATTAGTCTGAATCATATGTTCATGGATACCCGGTAAAGGGAGATTCGTTAGAAGAGCTGTCTCCCATGTGACCAATGAGTAGGAAGAAGTCATTCAGACTGTCAAATAACCTGTCAAATATGGGATGACCTTATTGAGCTACAAGATCTTCCATGATATGAGCAAGGATTTGTGCAGGGTCCACCCTATTGAGGGCACACATGAAATCTTGGAAAAAGCGCCAGTGCATAGGATGGGTGACTCGGTTGGTCATGTAGTAGAAGGAACACCGGTTTTGGAATGTAGCTGAGGGGGAATGGGCATAGTAGGAATCAGGTGGATTTGTTGAATCATCTTGGATAAAATCCGTTGGGTTATGGAATGTAATGATGACAAAATGAGCTTGGATGGGGTGAAATATGGATTTCTAGATATAGAGAAGGTGAAACCAAGTAATAAGAGTTTTAAAGTGAGAGAGGCTGACCGAAAAAGCAGGATTTACAATGGCTTGGGTAATATAGGCAAAAACTGTAGGGACATCAAAGATAAATGCTACGTGAAACTTTTCGAAGAGGTACTATAAGAAGCAAAATGCTTCTTTAGGAAGATGGTAGTATCTTTGGATGGTGAGAGGGACCAAGAAGGGGTAGTCAGGATGAGGGATATTGGTAAATGTGCGACCATTGAGAAAATATGAAGTTCAAGAAATTTGTGGAACTGGTGGGTGCTGCGGGAGGTTTGCAGATATGTTATGATGGTGGACTTGATATTGGGGGGAAGGTGGGAAATGCAGGTTAGGAGATTGGGTGGAGGGTTTGGAATAACGGTGAGAGGATAAATGAGAGTGGGTGAGGTTGTTGGGGGTTGAAAGAGATATGGATAACAGATCTGCTAGATCATTATTGGTGCCTTTTAAGTGTTTGTTGTCAAAATTCCATTGGGAAAATCAAGAGGCCCATTGCAGGAGTTGGGGATTGGGGATGGACTTTTGCTTAAACTGGAGCATTTGGGAAATGATGACATGTCCATTTTAACCCTGAATCATCTGCCAAGGAGGTGGAACTGAAGCTTTTCGATACCTCTCTTAATGGCCAAAATCTCTTTTAATGTGGAATCATAGTGGCTTTCGGTGGGAGTAAACGCTTCACTTTTGTATCTACAGATATTTCTTTTTCAATTGGCTTCTTCAATAAGGATGGCCCCCCAATAGAGGTCACTGGCATATGTCTGAAGAATTCTATTGTTGTTTGGGCTCGGGATATACAAAGATGGCAGAGATAGGGATTGTTGCTTTAAAGCTTGGACTACTGCTTAACGTCTTGCATTCCAGGTAGGAGGGTTTTTCTTGAGTAGGGCAGCTAATAGAGATCGGGGCCTCGCCACATAGTGGATAAACTCAGCCATGTAATTGACAAGTCCCAAAAATTGTTGGATTTCTTTATGAGCTGAGAGCTTATCGGGGAAGTGCTGAAGAGCAATATAAATGTGGGGCTGAAGAGTGTATCGTCCTTTGTAGATGTGCATTCCAACAAAGTCAATGGAATCTTTACCAACTTCCATCTTCTTTTTTGACAACATGAGAATAAACGGTTTCATAAAATTGATGGAGCAATGCATGACGATCCTGCGGGGAGACTGAAAAAAGAAGGATATTGTCAATATAAATAAGAGCAAGAAATAGGATAGGCTGAAAGATGCGTATCATAGCCTGTTGGAATACGGGGGGTGTTGTTTTGAGACCAAAAGGAAGTACAGTCCATTGGTAATGCCTGTTTGAGATCAAACTTGGAGAATATCTGAGCATTTGGGAGGTGTTGGAACATGTTTGTGCATTGTGGGAGCGAGAACTTTGAATCAACCAAGAAGTAGTTAAGTGGTTGATAATTAATAACCAATCTGAGCTTGTTGCGACTCTGCTCGGCTCTTTTGTTGACATAGAACGCTTCACAAGCCTATGGGGAGCTGGTGGGTTCTATCAGACCTTGGCTTTCAAGTTGGGTGAGTTCTTGTAGTGCCAATTGGAGTTCTAGAGACATGCCTCGGTGAGATGCGACAGTATGATTAACATCATCGTTCAGCTTGAATGGTAACCTGACAAAAAATTTGGTGTTAGTACAAAGGGGATGGAGGTGGTTGAAAGCTGAGTGGGATTCCGCACATGTATCGTGGATGAGTTTAGTGATGATAGGTTCATAGGAAAGATGATAGAGGTTAGGAATGTGGGTCCAAGGAAGGAAATGTGGGGAGTAGGATAGGCCATGGAGGGTCCAGCGGAAGTGGGAGAGTTTGTGAAGGAGATCAAAACCAATGAGAAGATCTTTTCCAGTCAAAATACAACCAAGGACTTGGTGTTGTATTTTGAGGTTTGAAAAAAATTGGATTGTGATGGGTTTGCTAAGCTTAGTGATCTAAAAATGTTCACCATTGATAGCTCTGAAGGCTTGGTGGGTAGTTTTCCAATGTGTAGAGGGAAGAAGTTGGGGGTTGATGATGGTGGCGGCTGCTCTGGTATCAAAAAGGCTATGACGGGTGTGGGTCTAGCAAATGGTTCAGTAAGAATGTGGATTCAGGCTATGGGAGTGAGTTGAACCAAATAAGAAGGCATTGGGTCAGCAACATGGATGTCAGGCGGGTCAATAGTAGAGTTGTTATTAGAGTCGTCATTAGAGGACTCGTATGGAACAACAAACAGGGAGTCTGGAGAGTAATCGTCTTCAAGGGAGAATTGGGATTCTACATTAAAGAAGTCAGAATCGACAAACTATTTGGCTTGCTAGAGAAGGTGAGTAGCTCTGGCCTTGTTGGGGCAAGTTTTTGCAAAATGACCTTTCTTTTTGCAGATAAAACATTGGTCTAAAGTTTTGACTCAAAAAAATTTTTTTTTGTTGAGGAAATGCCATTTTCGAAACTTCGAGGGAGAAGATGGGAGGATGTTTTTTTTTTTTAAATAGTGTCTTTTTAAGGTCTTGCAGCTGTAGAGCTTGTCATCTTTGCACTTAATGGAAAATGTGTTATCTGTGCAGGCTCTACCGATCTTCTTTCCCATGTGTTCAATTTGCTTGATAAATTTGGATGTGTTACAGAATTCTCTAGAGCTAGTAGGACATTCTGATAAATTTCTCCTTAAGTTGTTGTCTATAGAGAAAGGTTCTTAGTAGCCATGATTTTTACTGCTTCATTACCCAGTGGATTAGGCAAGTTGTTGAGAAACGATTGTTTGAGGTTGAGGTCATCTATGCCATTGATAGCAAGATCTTTTTTCTTGTAAGAACAACATTTCATCTTAAAGAATTCTTCCTTTTGCTAGTCAGTGTGATAGGAATGAGCACCCAGAAATTCTTAGTGAATGAGAACTAGAAATGCTTCATTGGTAGGACTTTGAAGAGCCTGGAGTTGTCGGTACTCACCAAGGTTGAGTCACCATTCTTTGAGTCTACTAAGTAGTCTAGGGGGAGTCTAGGTAATCACAAACGTTTCTGTTGCCAGGGGTTTTTGCAACTAAACCTAGGCCTAGCAAAAAAATTCAGGCATTCTGGCTCTCCACTGAGATAGAGGAATATCATCGATGGTAAAGAACCAATTTTGGTCAAAGGTTGGGGGAGGGGGCTGATGAGGAGGTGTGGGGTGAGTGGTTTCTACTTCCTCGTCTGGTTGTTCAACATGAGGTTATGTGAATGAGTGTTGTTCAGTTTCATCTTTCTCCATCACGAGGGCTTCAAATTTTAGGTGGAGGTCCGTGAAGGATGGGTTCTGGTTTATTGACTTAATAACAAGATGTGGTTTGGTTAAGGAGGATAAGAAAGAACTAATAGATGCTCCAATGGTGGGATCAGAAGGAGAGGGTGTAGGAGCTTTTGGGGTCATTGGGAGAGGTTTGATGCTCTTGGGGGATCCACTCTTGGTTGCTTAATGAGGGAGTGGTAGGATTTGGGAAACAATGAATAATGTTCGGTAGGGATAACTAGTAAAAGCTGAAATTCAGAGGCAGGAGTGTATGGTAACGAGGATAGGGGTTGAAGAGCTGTTGGAAGGTTTTCAAACAGAGACTGGGAAGGTGACCTTCTCAACGAGGGAGAGATAATGGGAGTAGATGTGATAGTTGCAACTTGCTGGGAGGCTTCTTCCATAAGTCAATGACTCAACTTATTGGCAAGTTGTTGGAAAGGAGTCTAAAATTAGTTATTTTTGTGAAATAAAATGGGAGGCGGCTGTTACGTATTTATTTATTTACAGGTGCCAGATCCTCTGCATTGGGTGCACCCTTACGTTGGGGTGTGGCCGTGTGGGCCTCCTTTGCACCTTGTTATTGCTGGCGGCTACAGAAAAATATATACGTTTGAAGCCTAGAAGTCACTACTTTTGAAGTCTGCCCTAACTCATCATTCATAAGTCCGAAGCAAATGTTCTGTATAAAAATGCCTCTGTAGTGTATATCGTGAATTATAAACCAAAAAAGTGTTGAGTTGAAAAAGTAGGTGGTCAATAAAAAAAGAGACTGTTCCTCGATAAAATCTCTTTAAGGACAAGGCCCATCACTCTCACTAATTAGGTGTGAACGAATCTTGTGAGAACTGTGAAAACAGCATCAGGGTACAGACACATCAGCACCGAAAAGTGATAAGTGCCCCCCAAAAAGTGCAAATCACTTTTCAGTACTGATGCGTCGGCCCCTCTGGTGCCATTTTCACGGTTCTCACAAGATTCGTTCTCACATAATCCAAGTGGTGGTTCACCATATGGCTAAACGTCGTGAAGTCATCACCACATGAATCGCCCAAGGAGATACGGCGTTTTCTTTCTCCAGAATATTCATACGCAATCTGTGTGCATGGAGTCCTTGGTGATCTCTGATCATTCGATTGGAAACCACTGGTTAGAACAATGCATGCGCTCATAAACTTGGAAATGATTGGATAAATGTACAAAGTGATCCCACTAGTACTCTGGTCTGATTGGAAATGATTTATAACTTTTTGTGACCCTAAAACTAGTCTCCAGCATGGTATTGTAGTTGGGATACATGATTTTTTTTTTTCTCGGACCTTTCTTAGAAGTCTCTTGTGAGATCGTCTACAAGTTGTAAAAAAGGGCTTGAAGAAAAAAACTTCTTGGAATGTAAAGCCTCATCGCGTGAAAATCTTCACGGCGCGATCCTAGAAAAGCTAAACGCTTTTTCTTCTGACCGAGGGACCGAGTATGTGGACTAAGTTCACCACGTGAATGACCAAAAAGCTAAACACGTTTCATCTTATTTAAAAAAAAAAAAAAAAAAAAAAAAAAAAAAAAAAAAAACAAAAAAAACAAGAAGCTAAACGCGTTTTCTTCCCTAGTGAGGGTGTTTGCTCCCCTTAATATCTCTTGTTGCTTTCCTCCCTTTTTTTTCTTTTTTCTTGTTTGATCACCCAGGTGATCAGCTGTATTGCTGTAGCTTTTGGTAACATCAACAAATAAAAAAAAAAAAAAAAATCACAAAAAGACAAAAAATATGCCATTTGTCAGGCATCAAGTTCTATGCTGGATCGTCTGGTATGAAACCTTTTCAGTCCAACCAGAGATTCTAACTTGTACCCAGATACACATGATGTATCCGAACCGGATCCTCTCATCCACGCCTGCGGTGCTTCACAGTGTTTGGGCCTCACCCCTTTTGTGTCTGTGGAGTACCATAAGCGTGACCAGAGGATATGAATCCTGACGTATCATACCGTGGTCTATTTGACTTCCTGGGTCCTTCCACATGTAATCTTTCAAAAAAATAAATAACTAAAAGGGTTGTAACCTCCTTTGATGCGAAAATCTCCATAGCGTGAATCCTAGAACGCTTTTACTTTTCTGACAGGGTGTGTGCACCAGGGCGCCAGGTGACACGTGGACAGAAAAGGTGAACTACTGTTGGGTGTTTTTCACTTTTTTTTGCCCATGTATCACCCGTAGCCTTGGTGCTTCGGTCTTGCTACTGGAAATCCACTTTGGTACTACTTTATCAAAAAAAAAAAAAAGAAAAGAAAAAAAGAAACACGAAACGAAACGAGGGTGGGTGGCCGCAATGGTGTTGCTGCAACATGTATCTTCCCTGGGGGAAGACCCAGGGTCGAATACTGGAATGGGGAAGTAGCAGTGCGTTGCAAAAAAACCCGAGTCTTAGAAACTACATTGCTATATTTGGTGGATGATTTAAAAAAAAAACATTCGAAACTCCTTGTATGAAGTCTTCCCCGCGTGAACTGCTTAAAAAGAAGGTGTTTCTCCAATGAAGAGGTATTTTTAATTAAAATTCATTGCTACTCTATCTGTGAAGTCTTCACCGTGTCAACGGCCAAAAAGCTAAATGCATTTTTCACTCTAATCAACGGGGATTCATATCCTCTGCGCAAAGCTTATGGTGCGTCTTGGTGCTCCAAAGACATAGGAGTGGGGTTCATATGCTTTTAAAAAAGCCCCACCCTACAAAAAGTGTATATACCCCACTCTAAAGTATCATGATGCGTTTATCCATAAGCTTGGCATAGAGGATACAAATCCAATCAATGTGCCCCCATGTGCGAGTTGGGCCAATTTTCTATATAGTTGTTGGACTATATTTTATGTATGCAATATTTTGTAAACAATTAGTATTTATTTTATATAAATAAAATATTTAAAAATAAAATTAAAAAAACCATTTACTTGACTGGATGATTTGATAATTAATCACACATGAAATTGTTCAAGGCTAGTATTTGACACTATATCCTTAAGATAGATTTTGCTTTTCGCATTGGTGCTTATGAATTCTTTGGGCGCCTGTCACCCAAGATACAATGATCCATATACACAGAAGAAGTGCTACAATTTGTGTGTCTAGCAAATCAGATTTGTGATATTCTCTTTTTCTTAGAACACAAACATCATACTTTCTATATGCTTAATTCAGACATCCTCTATGACACTTAAGGAACACTGCTAGTATTGAGTAATTGAATTCGATTACTAAAATGTGGGGAGAGGATGTTTATTTATAGACTGTTCATGTTTGTTCGGAACAGGTTTAAGGACATAATATTTAGTGTTCGAACAGACACAAATACAAAAAATTGCAATTTAGTAGCCACCTACACATCCACATGAAACAGATGTGTGAAATGAGATGATTTAAGAGACACCTACATTTCCATATGGAATAAACATATGTCAATAAGTGTGATTTAATAGCTACATGTGTGTATTCATTTATAATAGTCACTAAGGGCATAATGGTAAAATCTGTATGAATTGACGCACCTTTACAAGGGCAAAATTGTAAAGACATGTCCCCACAAGTATAAGAGACCAAAAAGAAAAAAAAAATATTATTATTATTTTTTATTGACCTAATCTGACTTGGCACGTGTTTAAATGTAGGCCCGGCCTATGTTAGCTAGGTCCTCCCCCATCCACAAAACAGTGGTGCCCCTTGAGGTTCAAACTTATGTTCAACATTAGTGTATATGAACACACACAGTTTATAGTTTAGTCTACGTGAGACTATATAAATTTCACACTTTTACCAGTTTTACCCATGATCAACTAGGCACTTTTGGAGGCATTTCTTCATTCACCCATTAACGGTTTTTAGCATCTAATTATACAATGTTGTTTTCCTCATTGAGGTGAACATGAACCCATGTGGACCCGTTTCAAACAACTTATGGGTCCCATTTTTATTTTGGTTCAAACATATTCACCTAGTCAGATTTTCAATATGAACACACAATTTAGGTGTTTTAAAACAATTTTCCAACAATGGTTTCACTGTTTCTTATAACATAACAACAATCGATTTCAGCTTTATGTGGCAGGGTATTCGTGAGTCTGTTCACATAAGCCATATTACAGACATTAAAAGAAGAAGTAAGGTCCAAGCATTGTCAGCTTTCATTAGAGAAGATATAATGCGTTTAGCTTTTTGACGATTGGGACTAAAACTTCATTTCAATGAAAAAACTACTGGATTATATAAAAAGAAATTTGAAGAATTTATTATTATTTATTCTGTTTGGCAAGCCCTGGTTAAGCCTATTGAACGAACAATCATGGAACAACTACCTCCTTTTGCATCTTAATCCGTGTTTTAAAGTGAACCCAAGGGTAGTAGGAGGAACAATCACCAATTTAAAAGATCTTGAATCAGGTTGAGAAAGCTCTGAATTTGTTATCAGATTTAGAGAAAATGTGACATGCTTTAATACCATAGAGAGAGATGGAGGATGTGGGAAGGAAGGTTTAAAGTCAAGTACATTTTAATTGAACTCTGTTTGAAGTAATTTTGTGGTTTTGTTTTAATATATTTTCAAGGTCCAATGCGCAATTTAATACATAAATATTGTCTTGGACAACAAGGGATAACTTCTAAATATGTTTTGATTTTTAGTTCTCCCCCTTTCTGGGTTGTCTTTGTATTGTTGTGCTTATTGTTGGCTCTTTGTACCAAACAATATGTATGATTATTTAGATTTAGATTTATTTGAACAAAATAATATTATTTTATATTTCATTATTTTTTCATAAATTTCAAAATATTATATTTTTATCTTAATTAGTCAAATAAAAAAAATATTGTATCTTTTCATAAAATAATGTATTTTTATCTAAATAATATGCATTTTTAACTCATTGCTTGTGCGAACTCACACAAGTTCCTTGCTAAAGCCATTAAGTGCAGTGATCAGCTATTGAGTGGCTTACAACTTGCAAGTGAGTGAAAAAATATAAGTGAAAAATGCCACGTGGTATCAATCAATCATTGCTTATTGCATGTGAGGACGAATTTACCTATGACTCTTGAGTATCAGATCAAATGCTCGCACCCCCTACGAACCATACGTTTTCTGCGGGGAATGATTATCTGTGTTGACACAAACTTCTATAAACATGCATTGATTGAAAGGATCTTCTCTTACAAACCTATGTCATGTCAAGGTCTTGTCTAACAAGAAGTGAAATGCATTTTTCAAAATTTGTAATTCATTTCTTCCTTCCTCCAATAGTGTCCTGCCACTTGTAAATCAGACCGTCATAAATAAGGGTTCGTTCTCGATTGACTTATGATGGGTTTCTGACTTTGGTGTCAGATCTCAAGCATCAATTATGTAAACCCTACGAGTACGTAACGCTGCTCGCATGATTTAGTTCCTTCAAAGTAATCTTGATCTTGTCATGAAACCTGCTGAGGATTTTATACGCTAACCCCTAACTTCTGCCTGCCTCCACCAATGGTGAAGCAGGCGGAAACATCAGTGCTGAAAGTAATTTTCATTTTTTAGGAGAGTGGCCTGACCACCCCTTGATTTAGGTATTGTTTTACGCTGAGTATAGAAAAGCCTCGTCGCATGAAACCACAAGAACCCTTAAACAACTAGAGAGATATCCTCTGCGATGCCCCCCTTGTGCAATGCTCGAGGGCCAAGACACAGGGGGGGGGACCCATTCACTTTTTGTGATGTCTCATCACCTCCAAAAGTGAATGGGTCCCACCCCCTGTCTTGGCCCTCAAGTGTCGCACAAGGAGTGCGTCGCAGAGGATATCAGGCCTGACAACTACCCACGAACAGATGCCAGTGCCCTCGTGTTTTGTATGGGCTGATATCTTCTATGCCAACCCCCTTGTGAGACGCTCAAGGGCCACATGAGGGGGGGGGGAATCAATTCACTTTTTGGAGGTTATGTGACATTCCAAAAAGTGAGTTGATCCCCCCTCGTGTAGCCCTTGAGTGTCTCACAAGGGGGGTGGCATAGAGGATTTCAAACCGTTCTGTATGGCCTTGTGCGGCTGACAATGTGATGTACTGATGTAGGCCCAAGTTGCATGGCAGGCAAAAAAATGTTAAAAAACTAACAGCGAATATATATTGGGATAGGTGCCATGCTTGGGACACGTCACTCCAATCAGATCGTATGCGGAGCCATATCATGTGTATCACCGATACCCTATTCCACAAATATAAGGGGGTGGGGCCTCCAAGTAAAAAGCTTGCATATGAGCCCCACCCCTTGTGTCTGTGGAATAGGGTACCGGTGATAGATGGACTTGTATCCTCTGCATCACAGTATTATGTACCATGGTATATCCCAAACACAAAAGGGGTGGGCCCAACAAAAAGTGTATGGCCCCAGCCCCTTTGTGTCTAGGGCGTGTCGTGGCGCAGAGGATACGGCTCCGTAATACAAAGGATATTGATCCATCGTATGCTTGCACCTGACATACCATAAGCCTCGTAGGGGCTATGTCACATAAAGCAAAAGACACACATCATCCGTTGAGCTAGAGCCGTGCAGACTCCAGACATACATCAAGAATAGAAGGGAACCCACACACTTATGAATGATCAACTGCTAGCCAAGCAAGTTAGGCACATTGTTTGATTCATGATATTAAGCTATGATACTTGATGGGGAGAGTACACCGAGACCCCTACTAGCCG
The DNA here is from genome assembly GCA_025762735.1 of Platanus orientalis. Taxonomy (NCBI): domain Eukaryota; kingdom Viridiplantae; phylum Streptophyta; class Magnoliopsida; order Proteales; family Platanaceae; genus Platanus; species Platanus orientalis. Next base: position 12,249 of record JAOXJP010266332.1, read on the forward strand.
ATTCTGACAAACCAACACGGTCCCAACCTTAGAGGAATCAACCCAAAGAGTTCCCGAGAAGACCAGCTCGGGAATCTCTTAAGGGCCCATCAACTCACCAAATACCGAGGTTGTCGATGAGAAGCTAGAAACATCCCCCAGCATCCGACCTCAAGCATTGTAGGAGTGGCTCCGATTATTACTCAGATCACCCGACACCCAAAGATCGGTCGAGACCATAAGGCACTCGGGGCCCGAAATCCCCCGACATGCAGAAACACGACAACCCCAACTACTCCCCTTAGAGATAAGCACAAAACCGTTATGGGAAAGAAATATTCTCTGCAACAGGTCTAACATTCTGAGAAAATGAGAGAGAGAGCAGGGGGAGATGCGACCAAGAACGTGGGGGAAAGTGACATGCGGGATCCTCTCTAATATGCCACTACTCGAGCCTATAAATACGGATATCACTTCATTCTCCATGTATGAGACAACAGAAACCCTAAAAGAGAGTTCTACTTCTACAATCCCCCTGTTATCTGACTTAATCGTCAAAGAACTAGAGGTCGGCACCCCACCGGCACCTAGCATCCTGACCTTCTTATGTTTTGTGTGTACAAAGTCCGCTCCACTAGAGACCTAGGACGATCATGGGACCATCTGATTAGCATAAAAGAGCCTGGCAAATCGATACGCTATCATTTGGCGCGGTTTATGAGAAATACCATTTCCCAGAGAACCTAAGGTCTACATGGTTAAAACCAGGTTGATGGAGGCTCAACACAACGAGGGTGCCGGACATGACAGAAGAGAAACCTCTATCTCCGATGGAGTGTGCCCTGAAACTTCAAGGGTAGTTATCCTCAAGCAGAAGATCCAGTGACTAACGGTAAATGTACAGTTGTTGATGGAACAGAATCGAGAAATCATATAAGAGCTACGGGACCATTAAGGAGCGATCAGCGACCACCACTCAGGACAATTGGGACACCACATCCACCCAACCAGAAGCTGCGACTACGAGCTCGAAGATGAGGCAGTTAGTGGCATGACCTATTGATTCCGAGAGGTAAGCCAGCTTGGAGAAATGATTCACACCCCAGACCTCTGGGAGGAAAGAATAGAGGACATAAGAAGGGAGATGGCTATCATGAAAGAGGCCCTAAAAGGAAAACCCTTAGCCACCGTCAACGAATTGATTCAGAGGACAAACTATCCCTTCACCTCGGAGGTAATGGCTCAACCTCTTCCTGATAAGTTTAAGCCACCTCAAATGGAAATATTTGACGGAGGCAAGGATCCACTCAACCATCTGGAGGCGTACAAAACGCACATGAATCTCCGGGTAGCCCCCGATAAAATCATGTGTCGGGCCTTCTCTATGACGATCAAGGGTTCCTCTAGGGTGTGGTTTAGCCGGCTGAAGCCCGGTAGCTTCCCGACATTCACAGAGCTAAGCAAACAGTTTGTCAGCTACTTTATAGGTGGCCAGAGACATTGGAAGCCAGCCACCTATTTGCTTAGCATCAAACATAGTAAAGGAGAGTCCCTGCGGGACTACATGACCTAATTCAACAGAGGGAGGATACAAGTGGATGATGCCAAGGAGAAGGTGATCGTGGTCGCTCTCATGGTAGGGCTACTACCCTCTAAGTTCCTCTTCTCTTTCTTTAAGAAACCCTCGTCCTACATGGTTGACCTCATGATGAAAGTGCAACGACTTATGAATGTTGATGACACCCTTAGCACTGGATGAGAGCGAGATGCTAGGCTTGGCCTATGGTCTAATAAGAGGAAGAGGGAGAAGTAGTAAGCACGACAGGAAGAAAGAGGTGGTCGGGCGAGAAAAGACAACAACAACTGTGGGGTTAAGGCCTGGGTAAACATTCCCTCGAGTAGGTTTCAAAACTATACTCCCCTCAACACACCCTTGGAGCAGGTGTTCCTACATATCAAGGACGATCCAAGCATCAAGTGGCCCGAGAGGATCCAAGCCCCGCCGGAGAAGAGAAATTGTGACAAGTACTATCAATTTCATTAAGATCATGGCCACGACACTAATGATTGCTTCCACTTAAAAGAGAAAATAGAGGCCCTTATTCAATGAGGGTGGCTGTGGAGATTTGTCGTTGGATGCCACCTGGCTAGACACGGGGACACCCATCGGGACCCTCCTACTCGGGAAGAAAGAAGGCCTGAAGAGTCAATAAGGAATACAAGGGTAATAGCTGGCAGGTTTGCCAAGGGAGGAGAGTTAAACTCAGTGAGAAGATCACACGTGAGGTAGATTCGTGTAGATAGAGACCGACAAATAATGGTGACAAAGAGGCCAACAAAACATCACAAACTAGAGCATCCTTCAATCACCTTCTCTTCAAAAGATGCTAGATGGGTGAGTCAGCCACATGATGAAGCCTTGGTGGTGACATTAGTTATTTCAAACTACATCACGCACCATATTTTCATTAACAATGGAAGCTCAACAGACATTTTTTATCTCCCGGTCTTTAACCAAATGAGTATCAGGTGAGATAAACTTAAACTCGTTTAAACGCCCTTGGTTGGCTTCACGGGCAACCGGTTACTCCTACTTGGAACGGTCAGTTTTCTAATCATAGCCGATATAGGGGACTGACAGGTCACAAGGGTGGTTGATTTTTTGGTGGTTGACTACCCCTCCACTTACAATGCAATACTCAGAAGGGCAGTGCTAAATCAACTAAGGGCAATCACATCAACCTATCATCTCTTGATGCGCTTCCCAACTGAGGGGGGAGTTAGAGAAGTTAGAGGAGACCAAGTGGCAGCTACAGAATATTATATGGCCTCACTCAAGGGGGAGCCAACACCAAAAGAGAACATGTCAATTAACAATCTGGAGGTATGAGATGAGAGGACCCGAGTGGTGGCAGAACCAGGAGGAGAACTAAAAGACATTATCCTTGACTTTAACATGCCCGATAGAGTCACCCGGGTAGGGTCAGACCTACCAAGAGAACTCAAAAGATGACTGCGAGACTTCCTCACTGAGAATCAGGATGTGTTCTCTTGGACGCATTAAGACATGTAGAGAATAGATCCCCGACTGGCTATACATCGGCTGAATGTGAACCCGGCCTTGAAGGTTGTTAAGTAGAAGAAGAGAAATTTTACTCCTAAACAAAACCAGGCAATTACAGAGGAAGTGAAGAAGTTGTTGGCAGCTGGATTCGTAAAGGAAGTCCACTACCTCGACTGGTTAGAAAATGTGGTTATGGTGCGAAAACAAAATGAGAAATGGTGTATGTGTGTCGACTTCACCGACCTAAAAAAAGCATGCTTGAAAGACAACTTCCCACTCCCGAGGATCGACACTCTAGTTGACTCAACGGCTAGCCACCAAACCCTTAGCTTCATGGACGCCTTCTTGGGGTACAACCAAATAAGGATTCATGAGTTTGATTAGGAAAAAATGCCTTCATCACTGACTAGGGGCTCTACTACTACAAGGTCATGCCCTTTGGGCTAAAGAATGCTAGGGTAACTTACCAGAGACTTGTCAACGAGATGTTTAAAAGCTAAATCGGGAGGAATGTTGAGGTGTATGTGAAAAATATGCTAGTGAAGAGCCTTCTAGCCGAACAACACCTCTCGGATTTAGGCAAGACTTTTCAGACCCTGAGGAAGCATGGGGTGAAGCTCAACCCCAATAAATGTGCCTTTGGGGTGTTGATCAGAAAATTCCTCAGGTTTATGGTGTCTTAACAAGAAATAAAAGTAAATCCTGAGAAGGTGAATGCCATAATTGACATGCAACTGCCGAGGAACACCAAGGAAGTATAGCGACTAGTCGGGAGAGTGGCAGTGTTGAACAAATTTATATCCCGGGCCATAGATAAGTTTCTTCCTTTTTCTTCCTACTAAAAGAAGCTTTATGTTAAGATGAAGAATGCAACAAGGCCTTCCAAGAACTCAAGGACCACCTCGGCTGCCTGCTGCTGATCAATCAACTGAAGCAAGGCGAGGTTCTACATGTACGTGTTGGTATCAAAGATGGCAGTGAGCTCAGTACTGATAAGAGAAGAAGCCGAGATATAAGTGCCCAAATATTACACCAACAGGGCTTTTAGGGGAACAGAGGAAAGGTACCCGAGGGCGACAAAGATGGCATTCGCACTAGTTATCATGGCCCGACGACTAAGGCCCTATTTTCAGGCCCACACCATCTGGGTCTTGATAGATCAACCGTTCAGGACCATATTACACAAACCTAAGACCTCGGGGAGACTGGTTAAGTGGTCGATGGAGTTAAGCAAGTTTGACATCTAGTACCACCCTCGGGGAGCTATCAAGGGCCAAGTTGTTGTGGATTTCATCGAGGAATACACTTATGCACTGGGCCTAGAGACTGAAATGTAGGAAGAGCAATAAGAGGAAGAGGAAGTGGCCTAGGCAGAGTAGGTTATACACGTGGATGGTTCCTCCACCAATAGCGTAGCTAGGGGAGGAGTTATCTTGGTCACACCAAAGAAAAGCAAGCTTGAGTATGACATGAGGTTTGGGTTCAAGGTGACCAACAATGAGGCAGAATATGAAACAATGATCATAGGGCTACTATGCCTTGCCTGCACACTTAGAGCTAGAAGGGCAAAGGTTAACAGCGATTCCCAACTAGTGGTAGGACTTATACAAGGGAAGTATGGGGCGAAGGATGGACCAATGAAATAGTACTTGGCCATGGTGGAGAAAGAGAAGTCCCGATTCTGGCATTTCAGTATACAACGGATCCCATGAGGAGATAATGAAGAAGCCGATAGGTAAGCTAGACTCATGTCGTCCGCCACTGAGAGCCTTGACCCCGGGATCATTGTTGAGCACCTGCTTAGGCCAAGTATCAAGACAAGGGAAGGTAGGAAGTCAACATGGCAAGCCCTGAGTCGGAATGGGCCAGTCAGATCATAAGGTATTTGAAGAACGGCGAGTTACCCGAGGACAAGGAAGAGGCTAGAAAAGTGAAGACGTGGGTGAGCCAGTATCTCTTTCTCGGTGACACTCTCTTGACACTCTCTATAAGAGGAGTTTCACTTTCCCCCTACTTAGATACCTATCTGAGGAGGAAGCCTACTATGTGCTCTGAGAAATACATAAGGCGATATGTGGAAGCCATTTGGGAGGCAAATTGGTGGCTCATAAAGCAATCAGAGCCAGATATTATTAGCCATCTATGCAAAAAGATGTCGCTCTCCTCGCTCAAAGGTGTGACAAGTGTTAGAGATTTGCCAACGTTCCTAAGAAGCCACAGAAGAATTAGTCCTGATAACAGGGCCCTGGCCCTTTGCACATTAGGGAATTGACATAGTCGGGCCCCTCCCTATGGGGAAATGATAGATAAGGTTCTTGGTAATGGCCATCAACTACTTCACCAAATGGGTGGAGGCTGAACCCTTGGAGAAAATCATCGAGAACAACATTCGTAACTTCACCTGGAAGTCCATCGTTTGCTGATTTGGAATTTTCCACATCATTATCACTGACAATGGTAAGCAGTTCGACAACGCCCAATATCGGGAATTCTACGCAGAGCTCGGCATCAAAAATCGCTTCTTGTCCCCGACTCACCCTCAGGCCAATGGTTAAGTGGAGGTCACTAACAGAATGCTCTTGGGCATAATCAAAAAGAGGCTTGACAGCTCCAAAGGCCTTTGACCTGAGGAACTGTTGATCATCCTTTTGGCATACTGCATCATGGTGAGGACTCCCATAGGAGAAATGCCATTCTCACTGGCGTTTGGAACCGAGGTAGTGATACCTATTGAGATCGGAATGGCCACACATAGAACAACAAACTTTGACTCAGAGAAGAATGAAGAAAGCCTTAGAAACAATCTCGACTTATTAGAAGAGACAAAGCCACACTACGAACAACCGCTTACAAGCAAAAAATAACCAAGTATTATAACTCCCGAGTTAAAGCAAGGAGATTTTCAGTTGGGGATTTAGTGCTAAGAAAGGTGATTTTGGCAACACAAGACCCGACAGAGGGAAAGCTGAGACCGAGCTGGGAAGGGCCTTATCGGGTATCATGCCATAATAGGCCCGAGACCTACCACCTTGAAACGATGCAAGGGGAGCCCTTATCATGACCATGAAATGTAAAACATCTGAGAAAATAGTATCAATAAAATTGATGTTATACTTCTAACCAGTGAAATGTTCTAATTATGCAAAGTTGACAAAATTACAAGCCATCGAGGTCAGGTTACAAGACTAGCCTAGGGTTACAAGACTAACCCCTAGGCCACAAGACTGGCTCGACCTTCCAGATCTTAGCACCTCGAGCTCAAGCTACAAGACTAGCCCAGGGTTACAAGATTAACCCCGAGGTCACAAGATTGACCCTGAGCCACAAGATTGACATATACTTCTAGGACTATGTGCTTCTTGCTCAGGCTACAAGACTAGCCCCCGGGTTACAAGACTAACCCTCAGGTCACAAGATTGACCCTAAGCCACAAGATTGACACATCCTTCAAAAGCCTCATGCTTCCTACTCAGGCTAAAAGACTAGCCCTAGAGTTACAAGATTAACCTTCAAGTCACAAGACTGACCCCGAGTTGTAAAATTGACCTATCCCCCAATTGAACAAAGTGTAAGGTGAAGAGGAGTCTCACAAATTCGTTAGAGTAAAGAAACCCAAACCTCGTCAGGATGCACACATTGTAACCATAATCGACTCCCTTTTACCAAGTAAGTATAGCTACACCCCCCATAAATGAGATATGTAAATTAGAGAAACATTGGAGGGTACCCGGTGGCATGACCTAAGGAAGGCCCCCATATGGAGAGAAGGCTTAAGCTCTAAAAGAATACCACCGGGGACCCTCATTCTTTTGAAAACAAGAGAGGCCCATCGAGTCATCCCCCTCTATTTAATTAAGGAGGTTTTTCCCCCGATGTGTATCTACACTTAGAAAATTTTGGTTGAGTACCTACCTCTATTCATCTTTAAAATATTAACCTCGAGGGATCCCAATACTTAGAAAAATTCCTTAATTATTCCTACACCCCTAAGGTTACTTACCTTGGCCTACCTAAACACATATAGGGTGTGAGAATAAATCACCATGACTCACACCAACACTTAAAAAAAAATTTAAAGAAAAAGATTGTAAACTGAAAATGATACACGTAGACAAGAACAAAAGAAAATTTCATTAATATGTCAAAAATTTACAAAAGTTAAAGAAAAATATATATAATACAACTATTCTTGGGGGTTGTCGTCCCCCAGTGCCACCTCTCCTAGGGCAACTTCCTCTTGGCTAGTCTCCCTAGGTTTAGCCACTGTCGACTCTTTGACCGCCCCCTTGGTCGCTATGTCTTCTCCTTGGCTTGCCTTTACTTGTTCCTCCTCGGCCTCCATAGCCCCTCATCGGGCATAATAGACAAGAAGTCTAAGTCGGAATACCACTCGGCCCCTAGATCCTAGAAGTCATTGAACCCTTCCTAGAAACAGTTTGCCTTAACGATCCCAAAAGCGTCTGAGGCTGGATACTTGGTTGTAGCTGTCTCGAGGGCCTCTTCCCAAATCTTCTCCCTTTCTCTCTCTCTTTCTCTCCACCTCGACCTCGAGGCGTGCTCCCTTTAAGGCATCAGCTACCCTCTTGTTCACCATCCTCACGAGGGTGTTGGTGAAATTGTCCTCAATTGTAATACGGTGGTTCCTCTCAATCCCTAGCTCATCCCTAGCTTGGCGTGCGTCCCTCTCGGCCTCTCGCACGTGGGTAACCATCTCCTTGAGATTGGCCTCCTGTTCCATAGCCTTTGTGGCTATGGTAGCGCGAGAGTCCTCAGACCATTTTAGCTTACCCTCGAGGGTGTTGATCCTAGCATTCGCTTCCTCCTAGAGGACCTTGTTCTTGTTCTTGGCCTAAGCGAGGCGATTAAGTGTTTGGCCCTAACTTGCTCACATAATTTGTATTTCTGAATGGAGGCCTCAGGGCCATGGTCTGCATAAAAAAAAAACAGAGTTGAGTTAATACGAAGGATAAGAAAAAGAGAGTAAAAAATGATTAAGCAACATACAAAAAAACAAGGGAGGAGACCTTTTACCTTAGCCATGTAATGCATCATATCTCGATGCATGACAGCCAGAGAAAGACTCTTCCTCATATACTTGAGGTCCACTAGGGGAACACCCCCCAAAAGATAGTCACCCCTGGGACTCGAGCTGGTTAGCCAAGAACTAAGCCCCATCAAGGACTCTCCTGTTGCTAGGATAGAAGTAGAAGAAGGTGCTAACCGAGTAGATGTTGTTGTTGTCACGGTCCCTAGGGTGGGGG
>JAOXJP010266342.1:0-20551 GCA_025762735.1 Platanus orientalis
AAAATTGGAGTAGTGCACCTGATTTTGCTTGAGCTGAATTCCTTGATGTTGCCTATCAATGATCTCCACTCCAATCCATACGAATCAAACCCAAATTGAAAGAATATCAAATCTGGCCAGAATATGTTATGCCATCCCACCTAGGAATCTCTTTTGAGATCTCCTAGCGTTTTTAATAAAACGAAACCCCTCCTACACTATAGATGTCGCCCAACCTTGGGAAACTCTTAGGAGGTTCGAACTGCTTCAAATCCTCAATGCTTCAGTCCGGTGATGAGATTTCTTGATGCTGGAAAATTTTCCATATTTATAAAAATTTATAAAACACAAAAATAAAGAAGAGATAAGAAATGAGAAATACTTTTAACCCAAAGGGAAGGGGTTGACCTTCACCACCACCGTTAACTTGGGAGATCCCAAGGGAAGGGGTTGACTTTCACCACCACCGTTAACTTGGGAGATCCCAAACCTTTTCTAGGGTTTGCTCTAGGAATTGCCGAACCAAGAGAAGAACTTTCAAAATTTCAAATTTGTATTCATTGAAAAGAAGTAGGAGGCATGTGGGTGCTCTTATGGAGCTCCCCACGCCTAGGGCTACAATAAAAGATGTCAAATAGACCTTAATACCCATGTTTAGACAAATACTCCCCAAAATATCCCAAAAAACATGACATAGACTAAAATAACCTCTATTAGACAAATTGTTCCTAAAATACCTTCAAAACTGTCCTCCCCTTACAAAGAGACATAAAATAAATGACTACTAAGCAATAAAAAGATCCATAAATATAAAACTAACTCTCCCAAGTCTGGAAAAATAGTGGGCCCTTATCCGAACCAAAGCAAAGGCCCGGATCTCCTCCGTTGCCTCTGATAAGTCTGAAAAGTACTCCTGGATTTGATGTCCTCATCAGTTACCCTTGGAGGGAAGATATGATCAATCCACAGATGATTTGGGAAACCACCCAATAATACATTTTGTTTAATCAATCTTCAATTATGAGGACCCTTCTTTTAAGTATGCTTACAACCTATGGAAATTAGAAGATACAAGATTAAAAACTTACTAAAACACTTAAATTTGGAGACTAAGTATCACTAAATCCTAAGACCTTTTAAAAACTTACTTTTCTAATTTAAAAATTACTAAAAACTTCAAAATTTCTGCCTAGGACATATTAAAACTTAAAACTTGCTAAATACCACACTTTCCTATATTTTAAACTACTAAAACTCAAGATTTTCTAAAACACTATTCCCGTCACCCATTTATACCCATTTAGTAAATTGGTCATAACTTTTCCAAATCCCATCGGATTTGTGCCATCTTGGTCTCGTTAGAAGGGTAACTAAACAACCTCTCTAATGGCACCAAAATCAAGCTAAAAGAACAAGTTTTTACCTTAGAAAACTTGGGCTAATGGTAAGTGATGTGATTAATCTAAAAAAAAAAAATGGCACTTTTGGCCTTATGACATGGACACATAAAATGTTGTATGCCCCTTACAAGACCCTTATTAGCCCCACATAACATGCTAGCTTGAACCTGTCCCTCTTGTGGGACGGCACATACATAAGTCTCTTTGTGTTGTTTGCATCACCAAGCCAACTCAACAGCTGGAATGTGATGTAGCATATAAGATCTGATACCAAAATTGATGCATCACAATAGGGAAGATACCAAAATTGATGTAACACAATAGGGAAGATACCAAAATTGATGTTGGATATTCCAAAGAACCTCAAATAATTGTCCAAACAAATTAGGGAAGCAAATAAATCAAGAATTGAGTTTAGAACACACACAAGTAGCCATGAAATTTAGAAATCAGAAAATAGAATATCAGAGAATGATTTAGAAAATTTAGAATAAGAAAAGAGGAAGAAAGATGCCCAAAGGGAAATTCTGGAATTTTTGGTCAGAACCCACAAAATCACCAAAATACCCCTGGTCGTGCATCAGAAAATTATGGAACTTTCCAAATATTTTCTGATGTATTTAATTATTCTCAGTTAAAATTTCAGGTCAAACGAATGACAAGATTTGTTAGTGAAATTATATAAATATCTGTCCAACTTGAAACTTAAACAAGAACACACAAACTAGTAAGGGAATCTTTTGATTCTAAAGGAGAGGGAGGGCGGGAATCAAAAGGGAAAAGTGGGGATTTATAGGGGATCAAAACCCTTGAAAGAAAGAAGGAAGAAATGATACTTTAAGTGGTGCGATTTTCAAGGTTTATGCACCCGGAAAATTTCAGCAAAGCATATCTTGATAATGGAGTCTAGCATCCCTTTGTAAAATCCCGCAGCCTGTAATCCTTGAGCTCTTGAAGATATGGCAGCAAAGGAATGGAGAAGTGTTAGGAGATACGAGAAGAAGGTGGGTGATATTTCTTTGGATTGGAATGGGGTGATCGACTGTCATTCCTTTTAGGTTTTGGCCTAGGGCCTGGGGGTTGTCTTGGGCCCCACCTTTTTCTTTTTGTATTGTTTTCTTCCTTCCATTTTCTCTCTCTCCTTTTTTGTGTTGCTTGATTCTTTAGGGGTTCCTCCCCCCTCCTTTTAATAAACATTTTCTTTCATAAAAAAAAAAGGTGGAGAAGAAGGGATGAAGAATAGGGAGGGTGAGGGATCTCATGAGTGCACCTAAAGATGCTAAAAAAAAAAAAAGGGCGGCCCAGTGCACCTAAAGATGCTACAACCCACAAATGAGAGAGGGGAGACTTGGGGTTGGCGTCACCCTATGGGGAAGGGGGAGAAGGGCCACGGCCTATCTTAAGAGACCATCCAATTCAAATACACTTTTTATCCATAATCTTCACTGATTAAATCAAGGGGAGGGGGTGCCTTTATATGGGCTTACAACCTATAGAAATTAGAAGGTACAAAATTAGAAACTTGCTTAACAACTAAACTTGCAACCTAAGACTTACTAAAAACTTAAACTTGTGGTCCCCTAAGTAATTTAAGACTTTCTAAAAACATGATATTCCATAAAATTAAACTACTAAAACATCCAAACTTGTTGCACATATTAAATCCTAAACTTTCTAAAAATACTATTCCTGCAACTCTTTGATAACCCTATAGTAATTAGGTCATAGCTTTCCCAAATCTCCTTGGAGTTGCACAATCTTGGTCTTGCTAGAAAGGTAACTGAATAACCTCTCTTATGACACCAAAATGAAACCAAAAAGACAAGTTTCGACCCTTGAAAACTTGGGCTAAAAGTAAGTGACAGGATTACAACTCACAATAAAAAAAACTAAACTACCCATGACACTATTGTCCTTGTTACAAAATTAACCCCCCCTTACAAAATTCCAAATAAACCAAGATAACATGCACATTTAAATCTGGCTCTCTTGTGGGGCAGCACATACAAAATGTCTCTCTGTGTTGTTCACATCAAAATGCAACGAAGCATCAGTCAGGTTTGGGTTGAACCTGGCCCATGTTACACCCCCTAGCTCCCACTTCTTTTGTTGGATTGCATCACATATTTTTGAGATGACATTTGTTATTCTTTTTACTTCTTTATTAATTTATTTTAAATAATATGTTTTATTTTCTGAATGTTATGACCCCTTTAACCTTTTTATCTTGCTGCTTTTTTTCTATTTTCATTTTCACTTATGGATATTAAATATTTTTGTGGAAGACAAAGAGGACAAAAATTTATTCACTTGTCACATGTAGAGAGTGGAGATCAAAATGGTTCCATATATATGGCATGACTGAGGTACACTTTTCATTTGAGGGTCACATGAATCCATGCCACTGGAGGGCATTCTCACGTCCTTGAGTGCACAATATGCTTCAGGCGCATGCTATAACAGCTCTTGCATTTATACAAGCTGGAAAATCACATATCAACGGCTTAATACTTTTAGCTTGTCTTTGACTCTGTAACATGTGTACTGCACCTCTTTACCAACCATCCAATATATGCCTTTAGAAACATGTCTTTCTATGTCTACTCAAATTCTTATCTAATCTTGTAAGGTTTTAATGGTATCTCATACTTTTCTCCTACTCTGGCAAAATACATATATATATATATATATATATATATATATATATATTGAGAGGTAAAATAATTATGGAGTGCTGTATGCTTGATGCATACCAATCAAACTGAAGGGAAAAATTTGTAAGACCGGGTATAAGGTGGGCCATACTTTTTTGGAACAAAATGCTGGTCAGTCAAGAAACATTGTGTCCATAGAATGACTGTAGCCGGGATGAGGACATTAAGATGGATGAGTGGAAAAACTAGGAAGATAAAGTTGGAAATGAATGCATTCATGAGGATTTACGGGTAGCCTGAGTTGACAAAATGAGGGAAAGTTGACTAAGGTGGTTTGGTTACGTTTACTGAAGACCCATGATTGGACCCATGAAAAGAAGTTGGTGCAAGTTGAAGGCTCTAGGACAAGGGTAAGGCCAAAAAAGATGAGCTAGTGAGAAAAGACTAGACCGCTTATGAGAAGATATGGCCTTAAATAGAGTGGAATGGTGGAGCAGGATTTGTGTAGCTTATCTTAAGTAGTTTGGTACATGGTTATGGGGAGGGAGATAGGCAAGGAGTAATCTGGAGTTTGAGGGTCCTAATTTTGGAGTTCAGTTATTCATGTCCTATTGCATATTTCACATAATCGTATCATTGATTAGCAATCTGAAAAGAAAAAGAGAAACCTCTGGTGCACATGTCCGCTGATACTTCTTAGACATTTTCCTTTGAACATGTCTGCTGATACTAGACATTTTCCTTTGAACGATGCTGTGTCTCTTAGGTGGCAATCAACCTTTTGATCTCACAGAACATGAGATTAATTAAACGGAGATAAATGTTTGGTTATTGATTTGCCTCTCCGTGGAGGTAAGAGAACTTTGATACCTACATTAATTTTGGACATAAGCCACAGCAACTTTGTGTTCTTCTCAACCATGGCAGCATACATTGTTACCATTTGTTTCAAAAGCTGTATCAGCTTAACATTGAGCTTATGTGCCTTTTTATTCTTTTTCTTGCAGTTTGTCTTGCTTTGAGTTCACTGTCCTGGTGAACCTCTTTTGTTTCCCCTTTTCTGCTAATAAAATTTGATTTGATCCTACCATTAAAAAAAAATAAAAATTGGAGATAGTGTTTTAGTTCTTCTGTCCCTCTTACATGTCTTCTTCTTCTTATTTGAGTAATTTATGTCATTCGTCCTTTAAAGAAATGCCAAACTTGCACTCTACTTGATGCGACATGCATGTAGGTGAGTGAGTGTGTTGTCATACGAGATTAAATATAAAATAACATAAGTGATGTAGCACAATAAATAAGATTCCTGCTAGCACCAAAACATGCTAATTTAGGTTGGTTTCAAGTTAGTTTAGGTGTGCAATATAAAGAGTTCAAGTAAACAAAGTAATTACTCAATTAAATCCTAATTTATATGCTTAAAAAATCCAACTAAATTAGAGAACTAGTAATGACAAGCTTGCTGGCCGAAAATTCTGGGGGTTCAAAATATGTTCATTGGCATGTTAAAATAGCGAGATTAATGGAAAAAGTAATGAAAACATTGGGGGTGACCCAATATGATCTATAGGCTAATGAAGCTTTTCCAAAGAGAGGCAAACGTTTTATAGACTGTTCACACAGAAAATCCAGCAAGCTAGCTATTTGGGGATTTTAACAATCATGTGGAATGCGTTAAGTTTAAAGGTATAGCCAACAAAGAAATTAACGGGCTGAAAACCAAGGGTTTGTGGGGGAAATTAAAGGACTATGGTAGGGTTAAATAACCCCACAAAACGTGGGCTGTAGGTTTCAAAATAACCACAGAAAATTATCCCCAACAGTCCCTAGTTATGCCAACACAACCACCCAATTTCTACTTAAATAGGGAAAGAAGAAGAAGCTGAAAATTGAAGAGTAACACCTGATTTGTGTAGTGGCTGAATCCCTTGAGGTATTCTACCAAAAGCCTTCACCAAAAATCCATGGTAATCCATTAGGAGCAATCCCATTCGAAGAAGACAAGAAATCAGCCAGAAATCAATGGTGCCGCCTCTACCTAAGGAATAGGATTTGCTTAGAACAAAAAAATTCTGCTCCTCTTCTGCACTATAGGTGTTGTCCAACACTTGGGAACACCCTAGTGTGTTCGAATAGCTTCGAAACTTCAATGCTTTAGTCTGGTGAAGAGATTTCTTGATGCTAGAAAAATTTTCAGATTTATGCAAATTTAGAAAAACACAAATAAAGAAGAGATAGGAGAGAAGAAATCCTTTTAACCCAAGGGGAAGTGACTGACCTCCACCACCGCTGTTCACTTGGAGCTAGTCCAAGCCCCTTTCCAGGGTTTCTTCAATGTCTTCATGCCTAAGAGAGAGAGAACTTTCATAAAATTCAAATTTTATTTATTGCCTTCAAAGAGTAGGCATGTGGGTGCTCTTATAGAGCATCCCACGCCTAGGGCTACACAAAATTAGGTCCATTGGACCATAATACCCATGTTAAGACAATTTTGGTCCAAAGTAGCCCTAAAAACATGACTTAGACATAATTACCCTCTTATCAGACAAATACCTTCAAAACTGTACCCCCTAACAAAGAGACATACAATAAAAGTGTGACATGAAATAAATAACTACTAAACATGAAATAAAATCCCTAAACATGAAATCTAACTCTCCCAAGTGTGTAGATCAATGTGGGCCCTTGTCCAAACCAAAACAAGGACCCGGATGTCCTCCGTCGCCTCTAATATGTCTGAAAAGTATCCTTGGATCTGATTTCCTCATCTGACTGTATTATTATAATAAATTTCAGGACTCACTAGCAACAGATTATGACCCATTTAATGCTTGTTATCATATATTATTTGGTTCATCTTCTCTTGAACTGTTTGATTCGAGCGTATATATAAATATATATATGATGAAAAAATCTTTCACATCTTTCACATCTTCCTGGAGTTGTCTATGATCCAGCTTGGTGGAGATTCAAACTGCCCGTGGGCTAGCAGATGTGCTAATGGAAATGCTTAGTGCGTTGGATCCACATAGTCCTGAGGTAATTTCTTCTTTAAGATTGCTTTGAAGGGTTTTGAAATGTTCAGTGTGGGCATTTCTGTTTTAGAGATTTCAAGTAAGTTGCTTGTTCATTCTTCTTGATAAACCTATTTGTTTTAAAGGTGTGTCTATTGTCTTTTTGTTCCTAACTTTGTTTTGAATATGCTATTTTTTTTCCCAATAAGTATAGAGAATTTATAGAATACTATATCTTTCATTGTTTGGTGTATATGGCCAGAGTGGAATCGTAAGGTTTTTCACAATACAGCCACAGACGTACAGCAGTTGCCAAATCAAGTTCTATCTATGTTGCATGCATGGTTGTCTCACCTGAAGCTCTCTCAATTTTCTCTTCACATTGGATATTTGAGTGGGATCCAATTGTATATTCATAACTCTTTCCCGGAATAGGGGTGTAACTCTCTTGCGTTCCTATTTTTTAAAAAAAATAAATCCAACCTTACTGATAAAAAATAAATCTTTCATTGTAAACTCTTATAAAAAGCAAGGAATGAACACTCCCACTTAGCCTTGGATCTGGGAAATAGGAAATGGTGCTGTCATAGAAATCGCAATCCATTCCAACTGTTCAATTGCTGTCTTTCTGAACCAGTTCTGTTAAGCAGCATTCTATCTGAACTGACCCCATAGTAGACTGCAGCTATTTTGAATTATGTCTTTCCCTAGTATGCAATTTGTCATTATTAACGATCTCCCCGGTAGACTTCAGGAATGCTGGTTGGTGTGAAACATTGTGATGTGGAACGAGAAACATCCCATACTCAAGTCTAATAGTTTATGCAGGGGTATTTTGGATTTTCTATTTTTGCATGGAATTAGTTTCAATTTGTCAGTTTTTGGTTAATCTTTTAAATTTTTTTTTAATTTATTTATTTCCAAATAGGATTGGTTTTATTTATTTTTAGAAAAGTGAAATATCTATTTTGTATCACTTTTCTTTAGGCCCTATTTTGGATGCTCAAAACTTGTTTGGCTTGATTTTGGTGTCATTTAAAAGGTTATTCAATTACTTTCCAATGAGTCCAAGATCTTGTGAATTCGATGTGATTTGGAAAAGTTATGGCCAGAGTACTGGCAGGATATCAGCTTGTGATGGGAATTGAGTTTTTTAAGAGCTTTATTTTTATTATTATTTTAGAAAGTCATTTAGATTGGGTTTTGGAAGTCTAGGGTTTGGAACCTTTATACAAATGATTTTTGATTCAGAAAGGTGAAATTGATTATTGAATGAAACAATTTGTTAAAGCTCTAGGAAGTGTGATTGCCTTGAACCTTGGATGTGATTTCTAGTTGGTATCCTCTCTCTTTCTCCATTCTTTTGCTTCTTTGTTTTTGCTATTATTTTTTAGTACAGTTAATATTACATCAAAGCTGTGTTTTTACGAAATCCTGTTGAGATATTCAATCTCCTTGGTCCTGCATCAAATTGGTATCAGAACAAAAACCAAAAAAAAAAAAAAAAAAAAAAAAAAATTGGTCTTGCATCAGTTGATATCAGAGCATCGTATCATTTCCTTTTTGTCCTGCATCACAGTCTCTTTCTTCTTTAACATTTATAACAGAGATGATCTTATTCCAAGATAAAGAATCTAAAGTGATAACTTATCAGGGAAAAAGAAAAGGAAAAATCTTCAGGGAAAAAAAGATAAGAGATAAGATTACTATGGAAAAAAAGAAGCTTGGGTCCTGGGATAAAGATAACAACTGAAAGAGGATAAGGGACAAACAACTGAACAAGCGGTCCTGTCCTTTACTTGGTCTACAGTTGAGTTTACCTCTTGATGGATGTTGGAGATGCCAAGATTTATTAACTGAATGGCATGAGTGAAGAGTGCAAGTTAAGAAAATTCCTCAATGCTTTAATCTTCTAAGAAAATAATTGCTATGACTCATTCATGTGAAAACTTTTGGAGTCTTCAACTGAATGGGGGCCTGAGACATTCTTAAGGTGTTATTTGTTCCCTGGATAATAAAAATAATGCAGCCAAATGGCATGAATCCATCATATAAAATCAGTTTAGCAGCTTTCTTCTGATTTTGCTTCTCTTGGGCAGGGTGTCAAGCAAGAAGTGATAGTTGACCTTGTTGACCAGTGCCGATCGTACCAAAAGCGTGTCATGATTCTCGTGAACAGTACATCGTATGCAAATGCTCTAAATCTTCTATAGGTTTATTGTTATCCAAAATTGTTCAAACTGACTGGTGGTTGCTACCTTCCAGAGATGAGGAGCTTCTAGGTCAAGGGTTGACATTGAATGATGACCTACAGCGTGTGCTTCGTCGACATGATGATGTAGTGAAAGGAACCCCTAGTGTGGGTGTAAGAGTGGCAGAAAATTCAGTTGGATCTCTTGTGAATGTGAACCATGAGGATGACGAGTCAGAAGATGATTTTGCCCAGTTAGCTCACAGGTGAATACTTTTCGAGGTTTTCATTTTCCCCCTATTAAACTTTATAAATGTTCTGGTATAACTCACTATAAATGTCCTGGTATTACTCACTGCATTTGTATCATATGTGGATAAACAACTTTGATGAGTCCTGAATGAAAGATATATAACCTTAATAGATAGATGAATGTATTGCAGATGTTCTCCTTTGCAAACATGGCACTATTTGAATCTGACTTTTCTGGATCATGTGTTTTATGGGCAGCCATAGGTTTTATTCACTTGGTATGTGTGAGAAGGTTGATATTAAACTGTTTGGAAAATATGACACTTCCACGGTCAGAGTACAGTTGTTAATTGAAAAGCTTGTTATTCTTGATTTCTTATAGGATATTGATCACTCTCTTAGAAAATTTTAGGGATATTTAGAGAAGGAATGGTTTCTGAAAATAAAATTTAAAATATTAAGAAAATTTCAGCAGGTAAGTCTGTAAATAAAACATTGTCCATAAAATAAGAAGACAGAGAACTGTCATGAAATATCAGATATGAAAGAACTGACAATTCCATCAGTAATACGATGTTCCAACAAATTATGTCAACCTTGTACTGCCTAATATGTGGTTCACATTATGTTCTAAGACAATTGTGGAGCTCTCAAAATTCAACGAGAATAAGGGTTCCAAAAGGAAGAGCTTGCTGAATAAGATACTGATGTAGAACAAGTGGGGATGTGTCGAGATGAAGAAGATAGTGTAAGAAGGTGGTTGTGTACTGTGGGCAGCAAGAATACACTCAAAAAACCAAAAGAAAGGTGAGGAAGAAGAAAGATAAAGAGGAAAAAGAGAAAAAGATAAAGTTGAGAAAATAAGATGTACCTTGAGGAAATCACCAACCTCAAACTTGGAAATCACCAACCAAGCCAAGCCTTAGGTACCAAGGACTTGAAGACTCTTCAAACTTGAATAAGAGAAGGAGTTCTACTCATGAAGAGAAAGAAACTAATCAAAATTTTATTAATTCTATCATGCCAACTACAAAAACGTGCAGCCCATATATAGGCTCACAAAATCATGAAAATAGCCAAAAACCAACTTAGAAACTCCTAGTAGTTTACTTACTACCCAAGACTTTTCTAAAGTCAAAACTACTAAAAAATTCACTTTCTAAAAACAAAAAGTGCCAAAATCAGGCCCTTCTAGAGAATTTTGTCCAACACTCTTAGAGGGCCCCATTTTGACTTGTTGACTCTATAATATTACTAAAATACCATTGGCAATAATGCCTTATTACAAAAATACCCAAAAACAAAAATTAAAATGACACTCATGTTCTAGACTCTAATAACTCATGAAATATTAACTAAAGCAATGAACTAACTCAATAAAGACTCCATAATGTGTTCCTCCGTGTGCCTTCTTGTATGTCTTCATGTGTGGACCCCACTAAAGCCATGTGTGGGCTCCACCTTGCTCCCCTGTTCTCATCAGATACCCTTAATATAAAATTTATGATGGATTTTCAGTTCCTTCAACAGTGCTTTAAGTGGGACAAAAAACGACCCTACAAGGTAAGTTGGCCAAAGGAATTTTCATTTATTTTTATAATTTTTTTATTTCTATGAATTTCTTGAACTATATGGCAGAAAATCTAGAAAAAGGGCTATCATATATCCTAGGTTCATTGTCATATTATTCAAGACATTCATTATTAATAAAAAAATTCTTAATACCTATGTATGTTGGTGCGTTAGAAATAAAAAAAAAGCTTATGTTATGCTACCGATCTGTATAAGATAGAATACTATGACCGTATGAGTTTGATCTCAGGTGAGTGGTCATCAATCTCAGGTGATGACCAACGGTAGTTTTTGGAGGTGTTGACCGGCGGTTGGGGTTTCCCACCTTGGGTGGAACCCAAGGGTTCTTATATGTCTAGCTTTAAGGGAGAGAGAAAAAACGACTTGCTGGGTGGGTCTCTTGTTCGAAGGGTACCATACTTAGGGTTTGGGGTCAGGTCGAGGTATAAGGAGGTGGTTGGAAATTTTCGGGTTCTGTTGTGGTGAAGGATAGGCAGACGACGGTGGAAAAGGGTGCAAGACGGGTGAAAACTTACAAAGACACTGTGGTGGCCAGTATCAAGTGGCCGGACAGGGCTTTACCTTTGGTGAAGGAAGGAAGGGATGAGAAGGTGGTGACATTCCCTGCGAATGATTTGGAGTCGAGGACGCTTCGGATGAAATCGTGCCTTGTATGGAAGGTGATAGGGGACAGTCCAAGTACCTCGACTCTACGGTAATGGGGAAAGAGGGTTTGGAGAGTGGGGGCTGAATTACAGGTGCGATGTTTGGTTAAAGATATATTTCTTTTCTACTTTCCATCGATTTCTGAGGCCGAGAGGGTTCTGCACGATGGCCTCTGGAAATGGGAAGGGGGTGGATTATTGATGAGTGGCACCCGTTGGCTGGTTGTGTTCATCTGGGAGAGAGTGAAACATGGGGTTGAACTGAGGAAGAAGGGGATTTGGGGCTTCGGGTTGCTGGCGCATTTGTGGGGTTCCAAAACCTTTGAGGTTATTGGTGGGTTGTGTGGAGGTTTGCTAGAGGGTGGCAAAGGGGGGAGTGTGACTTGTTTTAGTGGTTTAATATTCGTGTCTGACGGTTGGAGCTTGCACTAGAGGAGCTGTGGTTCAATGATGGGGCCTAGGTGTTCAAAATTGCCCTCTGGAGACATAGATTGCTGTTTTGTAAGGTGGTGTTTGGGTCTAGATCTGAGTGTGGCGTTGGAAGGGAGGAGGTTCCAGGTGGGTTGTATGGTGGGAGAGGGGGAAAGGTGGAGAAGGGGAGTTTGAAATTCAAAAATCAAACTAGGGTACCTGGGCGAGATTTGGTTGGAAGGGTGGTTGAGGACAGGGGGGAACAAGGAGAGGATCCGACCACATGCGGGTGGGTCGGGATATTTCTAACAGGTGTCGGCAACTAGGGCTAGGGTGGACTGGGCAATTAATGATAGGGGTAGACCACGGAGTTGCGGTCTGATTCGGGGAAGGAGGAATACTAGGTAGTTTGATAGGTCCCTTATGTAGGCCCAGGGGCCTCGCAGTGGGAACAGGTCTTCTAAAGACTAGCCCAAAAGTTTTGAAGGGTCAAGCATTAAGGGCGGATCGTAGGCCCATTTCTAATGTTGAGCCCAAGCCTTCTTATAAGGCCAGACCGAGTTATATTCGAAAGGGAAAATCGCCTGAAGTGGGCTCGCATTTCATCTCCAAGGCGCAATGGGTTCCTAAGCATAGTAAAGGGCGATTGCAGGGAACGTCAAGTAGGGGAACCAAGTTTCTAGGAGATGGGGAGGGTCGTAGGGCGAGATTAAGGGGCAAGGCCAGGGGCAATGAAGTAGGGGGGAGTGCAAGGAGGGATGTTCGTGCTGATCTTAACTTGAATTGGTTCGAGATTCTTTACGAAGAGGAGGTTTGGTAGTCGGTCCCTACTGCCGGTAGGCCTGTGAAAGGAATAGTCATTAAGGAGAGGGAAGGGGGGATTCTCGTTCGTTGGTGGCATCGGTAGGGAAGGGCAAAGCCAAGGCTCAGATTCTGCCTAGTAGTGATGGCGATGAGGAGGATAAGAGGTGATTTGGGCTGATTGTTGACAGTGTCCTCCTAGGGCAGCGCTATGGCAATGGGGATATTGGTTGTAACAGATTTGTGTGACTGTGTCGTCTGACAATTTGGAGACAATGGATGCCAGGGTGGTAGTGTTGATGGATGGTGGTGGGCATGGGGAGCAACATCGCTTTCAAGCTACTAGCAAAAGGTGGGGGGGACTATTCTATTAAGGACTCTTGGAGTTTTTCTTAGGGTGGGGATTTGTGGATGGATGATTCAGGGAGGTTGCTTTGTTCGAGGAGCTTGAACCTTTGCTGATGCTTCCTCCTCATTTTGATTGGGTCATTAAGAAAGTAGCTAAAGTGAAGAGAAGGATGGGCTTTGAGGGCATGAAGTAAAGGATTGAGGACTGCTTTTGGGAAATGGAGAGGAGTTGGAGTCTGCGGAGGTGAAAGGGCAGCAATAAAAGATTTGATGGCAAAAGAGGTTCCCGTGAGTTAAAAAAACCTCCACTCTGATATTCAATATGAAAGGGAGGATAGGGGTTGAGAGAGAAGAAGGGGTAGGAGAGGGAGAATTCAGCCTATTTTGTATGGTGAAGGCATTCTTCTGTACTTGGAATGTTAGGTGGCTCGGGAGGGAGGATAGGCGGTGAGCGGCAAAAGATCTGGTGAAGAGGTGGAAGATTTTAGTGCTTTCGTTGGAGGAAACTAAATTGCAGAGCATTGATAGGACTGCTGTTGACTGTTGGGGAAGGAGATCCTTTGAGTTCATTCATAAACCGGCGGTGGGAAGAACGGGTGGGATTTTAGTGGCTTGGGATTCCTCGATGTTCAAGGTGGTTGATTAGTTTATTGGGGACTTTTTGGTTTCAATTCTGGTCAGGTCTAACGAGGATGGGTGCACATGGGCTTTCTCAGGGGTTTATGTTACTTGTGATTCGGGGAGAGTTGATGCATTCTTAGAGGAGCTGGGTGGAATTCGAACCAAATGGGGGGTGCCGTGGTGTGTGGGGGGTGACTTCAATATGGTGAGGTACCCTAGGGAACGTTTGGGGTCTTCCAGGATGTCTCATCAGATGCGGCAGTTTAATGCTTTAATACAGGAGTGCGAATTTGTGGATCTTCCTTAGAGAGGTGCTACTTATACGTGGACTAATAACTAGGATTGGTGGGTCAGTAGCAGGTTGGATCGGTTCCTTTTTACCTCGGACTGGTTGGAGCAGGATCATTGGTGGGCTCAAGAGGCTATTGCTAGAGTGGGTTCTGATCATATTCCTATTATCCTTTGCACGGAGGAGCAGGTCTCGGGTCCTCGTCCTTTTAGATTTGAGTCAATGTGGTTAGAGCTGCCGGGTTTTGTGGAGAGGCTTAAAGGTTGGTGAGGGGGTTTGAAGTGGTAGGGACAACTAGCTTCATTTTTGCGCAAAAATTGAAGATGCTTGAAGAACATATTGTGCGTTGTAAAAAGGAGGAGTTTGGGAGGTTCAAGTCCAGGAAATTGGCGGGCTTGAAGAAGGTTGAAGAGTTGGATCAGAAAGATATGAATGTAGATTTGAGTGCTGAGGAGATGGTGATGAAGGCAGAAGCAGAGTTAAAGTACAACCGGTTATTGAGAATGAAAGAAATTTCATAGAGACAAAAGTCTAGGGCAACTTGGCTCAAGGAGGGTGATAGGAACACAAAGTTCTTTCATAGAGAGGCAAGTTGAAGAAGGTCTACTAATCTGATTAACAAATTGAGGGTGGAAGGGGAGTGGGTTTATGATTATGGAAGGATTCGAGAGCTTATTGAGTACTATTATTTTAATTTGATTCGGATCTGATGCCTTGCCGTCCTTGTTTGGATGGGGTGGAGTTTGACAGTATTGATGGGGTGCAGAGGGATTGGCTTTAGAGACCCTTTTCGGAGGAGGAAATAAAAAATGCTTTCAACTGTATGGAGGATGCAAAGGCCTTGGGGCCGGATGGCTTTCCACCTGTTTTCTTTAAAGTGTGCTGGGAGGTAGTGGTCAAGGATGTTTTAGTGGTCTTTTAGGCGTTACATACTTAGGATTAGTGGTGTAAGTCTTTGAGTGCGACTTTCATCACATTGATTCCGAAGAGAAAGGGGCTATCCGTATCAAAGACTTTTGGCTAATCAGTTTGGTGGGTTGCTTGTACAAACTTTTGGTTAAGGCTTTGGTTATTTGTCTTAAATCAACTTTGACGAGTGTAATCTCGGCGTCTCAGAATGCGTTTCTGCCTGGCAGATAGATCACGGATTGCTCTATTGTGGCGAATGAATACATTGATGTGATGAGGAGGGCTAAGTGGGATGAAATCATTTGCAAGATTGATATTGAGAAAGCTTTGACCATGATAACTGGGGTTATCTGGACTGGGTACTTGAAAAAATGGGTTTTGGGTCCAAGTAGAGAAATTGGATTAAAATATGTATCTCTTCCCCTTCTTTTTCTATGCTAGTGAATGGAATACCTAAGGGTTTCTTTAAAGGAAGTCGGGGGCTTAGGCAAGGCGATCCCCTATCCCCATATTTGTTCATTATAGTGGCTGAGCTGCTGGGGCGGATGGATTTGAAGGCAAGCTCAGTGGGGCTGATTGAGGGCTTGACCTTTTACAGAGAAGGGCCTTCTGTTCCCTTCATCCAGTTTGCTGATGATTCTTTGTTCTTGTTGAAAGTGGAGGTGGAAGGGATGCACAACTCAATGTGTATTTTGCTGATCATGGAAGCGGCTACTGGGCTGAAGGTGAATTGGGCCAAGTCTTCTGTCAGTCTGGTGGGTGATTGTCTAGCTATTGGGGAGATTGCTTCTTTTCTGGGGTGTGACATAGCCTCCTTCCCAATCACTTATCTTGGGTTGCCTCCTGGAACGAAATCTTCTTCTAAGGATTTATGGAACCCAGTGGTTGAGAAGGTTGGAAGGAGGTTGGCAAGTTGGAAAGGCCATTAACTCTCTAAGGGTGGCAAAGTGGTCCTGTTGAAGAGTGTTCTATCTAGTATTCCTACATATTTCCTGTCGGTCTTCCAGGCTCCTTTCTCGATTATTAACCAGCTTGAGCGAATGCGGAGAAACTTTCTATGTGGGTCTTTGGTGGATTCTAAGAACATGCATTGGGTAGGCTGAAAGGAGGTTTGCAAACTGTTGGAGCAAGGGGGTTTGGGAATTCGGTCTTTGAAGGTGACCAATTGAGCCCTCCTCAACAAGTGGCTGTGGAGGTTTGGGTTGAACCATGAGGATGTTTGGAGACGGGTGGTGGCTGCCATATATGGGGAGGAGAGGTTTGGGTGGGCTTTTAGGAGTTCGAGGGGTACTGTGGGGTGTGGCATTTGGAAAGGAATCTGTAAAGGGTTGGGGTTCTTTTGTCTTACAGGTTTCGTATCAACAACGGGGAAATGGTGAGATTTTGGCATGATCCTTGGTGTGGGGCCGATTTGCTTTGTCTCCTTTTCCCTGCTTGCTATAGTGTGGTGGTGGATAAGTGGGGTTCTGTGAAAAACCATATGATAAGGTCAAGAGTGTTTTGCTCCTAAAACATTCAGCTGAGATGGAATCTTAACAATTGGGAGATTGGTGAGATGGGAAGGTTAGTTGATACCCTGGAGAGGTACGAGTTGGGGGATGCGGAGAGACATGATGAGCTAGCTGATTTGGAGTTTGGATGAGGATGATGGGTTCTTGGTGAGGTCTATGTATGGGGGCTCTTTATCTTCTGGACATGGGGCTGAATCCAGGCATTTGTGTTTGGAATCCGAAGGTGCCTTTAAAGATCCCGTTTTTCATGTGGGAGCTGTGGTGGAATAGAGTGCTGATGATTGACAAGCTGAGATCTAGGGGATTGATAATCCCGAATTGGTGTTGCTTATGTGGTGCTGATGCAGAAACCCGTGGACATCTTTTCCTCCACTGTGTTTGGGTTGGGCCTCTACGGTATTTTTTTCTTAGTCGGTTTGGGGTTGTGGACTAAGCCAGGAACTATCAGGAGCCTGTTGGATTGTTGGTATGGTCAGCAAATCAGAGGTGGAGGTGAGCGGGGGAAAAAATTGTGGCAGCTGATACCAGTGGCTCTGTGCTGGAGTATTTGGGAAGAGAGGAATGAAAGAACTTTAGAGGACAAAGTCAGAGCGCGTCATTGCATTATGGATTCCATCTTATCCAAGATTTTTGATTGGATATTCACTGACCAGTTTTGGGACTGGCCTTCTTTTCGCTCTTGGATTTTCGACCGAGACTCGGTTATAATGTAGTGCTTGTTTGGTTCTTGTTTTTCCTGTTTTTGGTGTTTGCAGTGTATTTCTTTTGGTTGTGGGTGCTTCTTTTATATAATACCTTAAAAAAAAACAAAAAAAAAGGTCCCAGAGCAAGAGGCTGCAGCACTTTACTTGCACCTATTATGTCCTGGTGGAAAAAAAAATGTGGTGCAAGAAAGATGATTCGTTGTCATTGAAGTCAAACCTTGGCTGCCTTTACAATGTGTCCATGTATCTACATTTATTTCTTGACTCAAACTAATTATTGGGATTTGTTTTCTGTTGGAAAATTATATGCTGATGCACCACATGGCGTATGGCTCCTTTACTTCCCAAATTTTAATTTTGAAGCTCTTTGGAAAATGCATTTGAAACCTGTCAACTGAAAATCTGTTCGGAGTTTGCTTCAGTGTAAATAATCATGCTATTGCAGGTCTTCGAGAGACAATGCTCAGGGGCTGGTTAGGAAGTCTTCTAATGCTAAGAAAGAACAGGTGCATGTTAGCCCGCTTCTTCCTCCACCGCCATCTTCAAAGAAGCCAGTCAGTACAGATGCTGGAATGGTTGATTATCTGAGTGGCGATGTCTACAGATCCAAAAGTTTCTCTGAACAGCCAGAGCCCACACCCCCTCTAGTACCACTTCACTCAAACAACACACACGGCTCACCTTCAACACCAACACTCTCTCTCTCATCCCCTCCTATGCATGCAAAGGACTCAACATCGTCTTCTGTGATTTCTGGGTTGCCAACATATGATGAGCCTGTGCAAACTACCAAGTCTACCGAGCAACTACCTCTGGCCCCTTGGGATGTCCAACCTCCTGGCTCCCTACCACCCCCACCATCGAAGTATAATCAGAGACAACAGTTCTTTGAACAACAGCAAGCATTGTCAGGT
This sequence comes from Platanus orientalis, assembly GCA_025762735.1. Lineage (NCBI taxonomy): Eukaryota > Viridiplantae > Streptophyta > Magnoliopsida > Proteales > Platanaceae > Platanus > Platanus orientalis. The sequence goes on from JAOXJP010266342.1 coordinate 18,236, forward strand.
GGTGCTTCCCACAATGGTAGTGGATCAGGAATCTCATATGATGGGTTGGTCGGACGGGCCCAGAATCTCTCTCTTAATCAAGTGAAGACTGAGGGTCAGGACTCATCAACTCCTACGAAACCAGTCAAACCGGAGGATGCCCTTTTCAAAGACCTTGTTGATTTTGCAAAGGCCAAATCTTCATCTTCATCTTCATCTTCATCTAAACCTGGTAGTCATAGATCATATTGAATACTTGTCTAGGGAGTGTGGATTACATACGGTTTTACATTGCATGCATACCCTTTGGTTTGTCAGGCTTTACCCCCGATTATGAAAGTCTGTGTTATTGAATAAAAGTGAGTGGGAACTTTGGCTCTTGGTTTCGTTATGCAGGTTAGTTTATGAAGATTTGAAGCATTTGGGTTGTTCTCCACCGTTGTTTACTAGTAAAGTTGCTGATGAGGTGTATTATTCATGCGATATAGTCAAGTATTCATGTATTATTGACAGTGTTTGGGTTCTTAAATAGTGAGATTAGAAATTTGCCTTGCATCACCCCTCAACTCTCTCTCTCCCTCTCTCACCTAAATCAATACTCTGAATGTATTGTAGCTAGGATTTGCATAATCTCAGCATCCAGGCAGCCATTGGCCGGTTGCTCAAGAGAGCCTTCCCCATTGCCAGAATTTCAGTCTCTCAGAAATTTCCTCGGAATCCTTATCTCTGTCAGTGAGATATAGTTAATCTCTTCTTGGTTTGAACTGGCTATATAAGGATTTGCAATTGTGGATATCTTTGCTGTCAATGTGCCCAGAGTGAAGAGTTTTGTGTGTGAAAATCTTTTTTTGGTTGATCTTGGCTGTTGGTATATGCACATGTTGTGATTGGAGTAAATCTTATGACTTTGTTGGGTTAGTGTTGGAGGTATTCATGCCAATATAAGGTGGAAGCTTGTAACTCATTTTGAGCCAGATTGAAAAGCTGCTTGGTTTTCTTGGCACACTTACCTTTTAAACTTTCCTTAGGCGGATGAAAAAACCGGTGGAAAAAAAAAGAAACATGAAAAAAAGAGAAAAAAAAAAACACACACACACACACACATACATACATAAAGACTTAAAAGAGATGACCAGATTAGACAGCCCAAGAGAAAACATTTGGTTCGGCGGGCCCAATATCATAAATGCATTTGTGTTTGGTAACATTCCTACTGATGCAATTCTAAAATTCTGATTCTGGATTCTGCTGAGAATGCATTCTCTGGAGTCCATTCTGAAATTAGAGAAGTGTTTTAAATGCATTTGTGTTTGGTAAAATTCTTACTGATTCAGCTCTAAAATTCTGATTCTGGATTCTACTGGAAATGCATTCTCTGGAGTCAATTCTAGAATTAGAAAAGTGTTTGGCTCGGCCAAAAAAAAAAAAAAACCGAAATCTAATGAACAAGATGTAAATGATGATGATGTAGTAGATCCAGCTACCCAAAAAAAAAACAAAGAAAAAAAGAATCAGGCTAAAGAATCAGAGAATTGACATTTTGTAACTTAGAGAAAGTAACTCTAAAATGGATTTTTGAAGTGGAATCCGTGGAGAGAATCTTCTGTTACTGAACTACATTTTTGACTCCTATGGATTATTTGGAGATGAGAACCTAGGAATCACTCTTCTGGAATGTAATCAAACACCGCTTAAAATGCCATTAAAACGCTTTTCATGTCTTATGATTGAGGGGCAAAGGTGACACGTGGTTGTCATCGAGGATCCCTCCTCGGTGGTGGAGAGAGAAGGGGGGGGGGGGGATGGTTGTTGCCTGCAGAAAGCCATATTACAGTGAGATCGGCACAGCTGGTAGGCAGCCAAAATCACGACTGCAGAATGCGTCAAGGCGTTTAACTCACAAATCTATTTCTTGAGTCTTGAGAGGCAATGTTGACGCCACCCACACTATGGGGCATTGGCTGGTTTAGATTGGGAACCTAGAATCCACCGAGTCCCTAAGAAGCGAGTTAGTGTGTAAGATTCCTGCACCATAACATGCGTGTGCTGTATTTTATACATTTACACAGAAAAAAAAATATATATACGAGAGAGAGAGAGAGAGGTGGAGAAGAGCATGTCATATGATAGTCATTATTTTTAGCTTCTTGTGGCTACTAATTTCAAGTGCAGTTTTTGCTACAAAAGCCTTGGAATCTCGAAACTATCATTGAAGGAGATTCTCTAGAGGTGATAGAGGCCATGAAATCTTCACTAGATGATTGCCGGTCCCAAGCCCGGATAAAGGAGGAGGGTGGCGTCAGGTTGAGAGCCGGCCTTAATAAACTACTCAAACCT
>JAOXJP010266353.1:0-20549 GCA_025762735.1 Platanus orientalis
GATAAAAATATTGAGTAAACACTTTGTAGCACACACACACTTGGTTTAATTCTAAGAAGACTAAAATTGAATTAAAACCAATCCTATAATTTAAAAAATGGGTAAACAAGTTTTAAATCCTATTTACCCCCTCTAGGATCAATCTAATAAGTATTTAAATTGGTATCAGAGCCAAGGTTACTCACATAGGGCTTAACAACCCGAATTAGATCCTAGCAAAAATCTTAGAGCAATACTAGATGGCTAGAGAGGATAGTAGTATGTCCATTAGTACACCTCTATTTTTTAATGGTAGTGACTATGGATATTGAAAATCTCAAATGGATATTTTTTCTACATGCTTATGACCATAAGGTTTGGGATGCCATACTAAATGGCTATACACTACTCAATAAACCTAGAAGTGAATGGACCACTAGAGAAGCGGAGGTTCACAAGTATAACTTTAGAGCCCTAAATGCCATAGCTAACTGTCTAGCCCTTATGAGTTTAGGAGGATAGCTCATTTAAAAATAGCCAAAGAAGCATAGTTGTTTCTCTCGGTCACTCATGAGGGTACAAGTGCTGTTAAGATGTCCAAACTTCAAATGTAGATTACACAATTTGAAGCTCCTAGGATAGAGGAAGACACGGAAGTCTCCCAATTAAATGCCAAGTTTTCTAACTTGGCAAATGTCATGAGAAGCCTAGGAGAAGACATCCTAGAGTTAAAAGTAGTTCAAAAAGTGCTTAGGTCACTTCCAAAATGGTTTAGACCTAAAGTGTCTACGATTGAGGAGAACAATGACTTAGAAATTATCAAGCTAGAAGAGTTGATAGGCTCCCTTCAAACGTTCATGGATGCTATTAAGGTCCCTAGCAAGAAGAAGGTATAGCCCTTAAGGTAGAGGAACCTTTCAGATCCACCAAGGATTCAGATGACGACTTAGCCTTGGTGGCTAAGAAGTTTAAGAAGTTGTTTCGGAGGAATGCAGGGGATTACTCCAAGAACAAACAAGTGAGAAGATCTAAAATAGTTATTAGGTCATCTTAGAGGGGGGAGGGTGAATAGGATATTAAAATTTTTCTAACCCTTTTTACAAGTGTTGGAATTGATTTTGATTAGTTATTAATCTTCTTAAAATTAGCTCAAGTGTGTGTGCTACAATGTGTCTACTTAAGTATTTTTTCAAACACATAATGAGCAAGAGTAGCAATGTGCATAAAAGTAAAGAGATAAGAAATCACACTCAATCCACAATAAGAGATTTATAGTGGTTCAACATGATGACCTATGTCCACTTTTCTAAAGCGCACTACCAAGCTTAGGTATATTTCATTTAGATTGCCTAATACAATCTAAGTAAAAAACATACAAAACCTAATCTACTTACCCTTGGCAAGCTGCACAATACACTTGGTGTCTCTAACGAGTGTGTTCAACTTCTGGTGTTTCCAGTGGAAGCAAAGCAGAGAGAATATGTAAATAAATACAATTAAATGCAAAGAGTAAGTAGATATTACCATAATATAGCTAATGTTGCTACTATATCAAGTGGGAGTGTTCCTTGTTGTGTTAGTGTGCCTTAGTTCACTCATAATGCTTCAAGCCTTGGTTCTTGAGCTCCTAGAGTTTAACCAAGGTAGGGTTTCCTCTTGGGATAACCCACAAGTGACTCTCTTCAAGAATACTAGCTAGTGATAGAGAGAGTAGAGTAAAGAGTGTGTTTCTCACAACGTAGAATGACTTCAAAGCTCAAAATAGTGGAGACGAGGGTTTTCCTTTAATGGAGGATCCAATTTAGCAAGAATTCTTACACTCTTTAAAATTCTTGAAGTATTTTCCCTATAGGGAAACTTTCCCTTTTGTAGTGGATGGAATCCACTCTTAACCATGGGATTGGAATCTCCCAAAACAAGCAAATAATGGTGGTCCTTGATTAAAATATGGAGTTCTAATAAACCTGAATTGCACCCCTAATCAACCAGGCACTTGGAGACTTGTTAGGGCAAGACCTATCACTTGAATGGTCAGGCCTCAAGGGGTAACTCCCTCGGGTGCCAGTGTCTGAGTGTTCTACTCAGTCAGGCACTTGGAGACCAGTTAGGACTAGGCTCCTAATCGGTTAGGGTACAAGGGGCATCTCTGACTAGTCCTTTTCCTAGAGGCAAGTCTGAGACTCCTCACTGGTCGGGCACTTTGAGACCAGTCAGGGAGTCCTATCAACTGTGATATGAGGATTTTTTTGGGGGTTTTCACTTAGGCATCTCACCTGGGCATTTGGCCATCGGCCATACACATGCCTAGGCCACTTTGGGTCTTACTCCTGCATCCTAAATGCTTATATGAATGTATGCATATATGTTCGCTTGGATGAAGACTTGGAAATGAATAAGCATTATAAAGCAACCACAAATTTAATTTTGATTCTTTTAAGTTGCTTAACTTGTACCTGCAAAAAAGATACACACATTCCTTTTTCATGCCTTTTAAATAAAATAGAGTGAAATGCATGAGTATGATGCAATGTAAGAGTGTTAGGTGTGTGCCAAATAAGTCTTTCAATTTAGGACTTAGTTTGGTGTTTTACTCCCTATAAATTTGAAGACCACTAGCCCCTAGTTGTGAAAACCCCACAAACCTCAATCATAAAGGACTCCCCCTGACTATGTAGCTCACATACACGTCACACTACTCCCCCTGACTATGTACCTCCACATACATAGAGCATCCTTGGACTCTCTCCATCCTTTTGCCTAGAATTCACATTGTACATTCGAGATGACATACACAAATTGAAATATCATATAGGATATGCATTAAGATCTTAAAAAAAAAAAAAAAAAAATACAAGTATGTCAGAATATTCAGTGAATAAACACTAAGAGAAGTCATGCCAACAAAAAGACATTGTCCAAGCAAAAAACCTTTATAGGCATGGGCTACAATTAGTAAACAAAAAACTAAAGAGAGATGCAAACTAAATGATCACTCCTCATCACCTGACCCATCATCATAGACATATTCATCTTCAAACTCCTCTACACTCGAAGAACCTGTAGCTTCACCCTCCATGCCATTGCCATCCCCATCTCCATTTGCAGACCCTATAATTGAGCCGGCCTCCTCTGACTCATGCTCACCCTTCCCATGGGTAGGTCAAATGCATCCTCAGGTAGTGAGGGATCCTTGTCCTCACTATCTGTCTTAAGGACCAAAGGATGTGATGGATCCTGTTCTGTGACTCTCTCGGTGATCTTTTGGTTGTGTAGGACTTTGGACACCATGTGAACCAAAGAGTGAAGGAGTGAGGTGATTGTGGCCTAAGAAATTGCTAATGCAACCTTGAATGGATGAGGCTTGAAAGGCTATCCCTTAGAAGTCTTCCTAGTGCGGGCAAAGATCCCCGTTTTAGATAAGGAGCCCATCGTGAAGTCCATTGACTATCGCTTCTTCCTAAAAGAGGTTGGGATTGCCACTTTTTGATCTACAAGGAGCTTGGTCATAAGCACTAGAAGGGCAAAGCAGCCCTTGGGTTGAGTTTCCTTTGCATCCTTCATCATCATATAACAAATCATAGGTGGAAGGTCAACAAGATTCTTGGCAACAATGGCATCAACTAAATAGGCTTAAAGTTGGGAGATGGAATGCTGATGGGTCGTGCCATATAGGTTGTATGTAAAGACCTGGTGAAGAAACCTTACTAGTGGGCAACATTTCATGATCTTGAGACTGGTTCCCCAGTTGTGATCTTGAAACAAATTTGAAGAGTCATGGCCTCTGCTCTGCTGGGGTCAGAGCCTGGGAAAAGGGAATCACATTCTCTAGAATACAGGGAACACCCAATACATGTGTAATCAAGTCCAGATTGATGTGAAGGGGTGTGCCATACACATAGGTGTGAAAAGTAAAGGTAGTAAAGTTTAGGTCAAATGCATTGGCATAGAAGAGCCTTACCCCTTCTTTGCGACTAATACCTCATGGCTGGAACAAAGGCAACCATCCTCACAACACTAAGTCCTTGTAAAAATGGATGGTGTGTAGAACCTAATCCACGACAAACCTCTCACTTATGAGATGACAAGAGGCAAACAAACCTTTAAATCGAGCCAAGCTTGTAGCATCTCTGCATAGGAAGAATTCCTAGCATCTGGGTTGCGACCTTTCGAATAGCGCTTAGTAGGACCTTGTGAGGTCTCTGCTGATTCCTTGCCCTTGTTGGGCTAGTCTACTAGAGGTCATTTGGGTGCCTAGGATGTTTGCAGCCTTGTGGGAGGTGAAGGTCCTGACTTGGAGCCTTTGGGATTCTTGGAAGTGGTTTTCTTGACGTGAACCATGATCTCTAGGAGGATTTTGAAGAGACTTGAGCAAGATTGGAGAATGGGAGGTGAAGACGTTATAAACAACAAACAAGCAGAGAGAAAATGCCCAAAAATGATCGCCAAATCATTTTAAAATCGCATGCAAACTTTGTTCCAAAATTTCCCTCTTGACTGGTCAGCCACTTGGAGACCAGTCAGGCCTACTGATTGGTCTCCAAGTACTTGACCGATAAGGGAATCCTGAATAAAAAAATGGAAATTTTCATATTTTTGGTGTTTTTTTGATTTGAACCTCGGGAGCTGAGCCTTGTGGGGCTATGGATTGAACTGAGTGTTGAGTGGTTCAAGTCTAGAAGGTTTAACCTTTGCCTGATCCATATTTGCACCAAGATTTTTTGTATTGCAATTTTGGGAAACCATGGACAGGTCAAATGAGTGTTGAGTGGTTCAACTCTAGAAGGTTCAACCTTTGCCTGATCCATATTTGCGCCAAGATTTTCTGTATTGCAATTTTGGGAAACCATGGACAGGTCAACTGAGTGTGCATAGTCCTATTACACCTTTAAGGTACTGAAACATCTTGAAGTCAAGTGGCTTTGTAAGGATGTTAGCCAATTAATCCTCAGTCTTGACATAGTCTAGGGACACAACTTTCTCTGTCACAAGTTGTCTAATAAAATGGCACCTTATGTCAATATGCATTGTCCTCGAATGTTGCACCAGATTCTTCGAGATGTCAATAACACTCTTGTTGTCCACAAATAAACTTATGGTGTCTTGACTCAGTTCATAGTCCTTGAGCATTTGCTTCATCCATAAGAGTTGAGTGTATCCATTGCCAGCTAAAATGTATTAAGCCTCTGTAGTTGACAATGAGATGGAGTTTTGTTTCTTATTATGTCAACAAACAAGATTATTGCCTATATCAAAGCAACCTCCACTTGTGCTCTTGCGATCGCTTAACCAATCCACATCTGAGTATCCTACAATTTCAGATGAGGTGTTGAAGAGTTACCACAACCTAAAGTCCAATGTGCCATAGACATAGTGAATTAATCTCTTAGCCGCTTTGAGATGTGAGTCCTTTGGTGATGCTATATATCTTGTACAAACACCCACACTAAAGGAAATATCAGGTTGGCTTGCTGTCAAGTAAAACAAGCTTCCTATAATACTTTGGTAGTATGTGGAATCTACCTTAGCTCATCAAGATTCTTGGTGATCTTTTCACTTGTACTGATTGGAGTATTTGCTGGTTTAGATTCTTATAATCCAACCTTGGTTACGAGGTCTTTAGCAAACTTGGTTTATCTTAGGAAAATGCCGTTGTTGGTCTTCTTCATTTGAAGACCTAGGAAGAACTAAAGTTCTCCTTCCATACTCATTTCAAATTCTGACTTCATTGTTTGGGAAAAACTATATGACATTTCATCACTTGTGGACCTAAAGATGATGTCATCAACATAGATTTTCACTATGAGTATGTGACCATTTTGTTTCTTAATGAAGAATGTTTTTTCACACTCCCCTATCAAAATGGTGGTCAAGAATGAATCCAATGAGGCTTTCTTGACTCTATATATGTAGTTAAGCAAGTCGGGGACTACAAATCCCTCCGGTTACTCTACATATACCTCTTCTTAGAGTATCCCATTTATGAATGCACTCATAATGTCCATTTAATATTATTTAAATTTTAAATAGCACACAATGAACAAAGGAATCCTAATGGATTCTAACCTCATAATAGGGGAAAATGTCTTCTCAAAGTCAATGCCCTCAATCTGGGCATACCCATTTGCTACAAGTCTGGCCTTGTTTCTAGTCACTATATCATGTTCATTATGTTTATTCTTGAAGATCCATTTGGAACCAATGACATTCTTGTCTGAGGGTCTCTTAGTTAGGAACTACACATCATTCTTTATGAATTGATTAAGTTCCTCTTGCATGACCACGATTCAATACGTATCATTTAGAGCCTCCTTTACCAATTTTGGCTCTAACTTGGATGTGAAGCAAAAATGGCTTAAAATATTTTCTATTTATTTTCTAGTCTTCACTCTAGTGTTTGGATCACTAATGATGTCTTCTCAAGACAATCCTTTGGTGAGCCTCTTCTGCTTAGGATAAGGTTGAACCTCTTCCACTTCATCCTTAGAGGTAGTTTGAAATGTGAGCTCTTCTTGATCTTGTTGAGATTTTTCAATCTGTATTGAAGGTGAAGTCTCAACCTCATGATTTGAGAATACAATAGGTATGTCTAATTATATTCGTGTTGACTCATGATCATCTACCACTACATTGATTGACTCTTCTAAAATACCTATAAGTTATCTTAGAGGGGGGTGAATAGGATAAAAAATTATCTTACCCTTTCTTTAAGTGTTGGGATTGATTTTAATCTTCTTTAGCTTACCCAAGGTGTGTGTATGCTACAAGATGTGTACTCAAATAATTTAACAAACACGTAGAGTGCAAGAATAATATTGTACACAAAAGTAAAGAGAGAAGCAATCGCACACTCAATCCACAACAAGAGATTTCTAGTGGTTTGGCTTGATGACCTATGTCTACTCTTCTAAAGCTCACTACCAAGCTTAGGTATATTTCATTTAAATTGCCTAATATAATTTAGGTTAAAAACATACAAAACCAATATACTTGCACAAGGAAAGATATACAATACACTTAGTGTCTCTGACGAGTGTTGTCAACTTCTGGTGTCTTCGGTGGAAGTAAAATAATACGAAAATGAATATAAAATGCAAATGAATGCAAGGGAAAGTAAATATTACCATAGGTTGGTTGATGTTGCTATTTACATAAAGTGATAGTGCTCCTTGTAGAGCTAGTATGCATTAGTACACCCACACCACTTCAAGCTTTGGCTCTTGAGCTCATTGAGTTTGGCCAAGCAAGGGTTTCCACTTAAGACAACCCATAAGGGTCTCTTCTCTATGTACAGAGGCTTAGTAGAGTAGAAGAGAAGCAAGAGTATAGTATTCAATTGGGGAGAAGTTCTTTTCATCTTGAAATAGTGAGAGGAAGTTTTCTTAAGGAGGAGGCTCACTTTTGGCAAGGGTTTCAACACTTTCTAAAATGCTTGAAGTGATTGTCCTAAAGGGAAAGTTTCCCTCTTATAGGAGTCGTGGACCCTTCTCCAATGTCGGATTGAAATCTTTTAAAATGGTCAAGTTATCCAAACCACAACTTTAAAATGGAGTTATTTTTTTCACTTCTCTGCACTCGTAATCGATTACTTGTTTTGTAATTGATTACAAGTGTAACCGATTATGAAACATGTAATCGATTACACCATAATCGATTTCATAAATGGGTTGCAAAAATATGGATTTTTGCAATCCTTATTGTAATCAAATTACAAAGTAGGGGTTAAGTGCTCGGGACCTAATTTTTCAGTCTCAGTTAGTGCCATAATCGATTTGACCTGTAATTGATTACCAGATTGGTAGTTGATTAGGGCTGAAACCAATTACCAATTTGGCAATCAATTTGGCAGCATGTTTTTGCATTTATTTTTCCCTTCAATTATCCTTCTCTAGGATTTGTACCTTGGAATTTTTTGAGATGGTTTCATGCATAATGTGATGTATATTTTGGTCCACTCACACTCATATACCTCCCATGATGCATGCATGATTTATAACTTTGAATCTTTAGGACTTTTTGAAGCAAGCATCAAGCTTTGGGCTTCAAGTCTTTGGTACACTTGGGCATCTTAACTTGTGGTCTCTTTCTTGACATGACATGGACACTTACAAGACATATACATATTACATGGGAGTTTTGACCATGGGATTGACAAGTATAATACATATGACTCAACAATCTCCCCCTTTGTCAATTCTATGGCAAAACCTCTAAATACAATACCATTTACAAATCCCAAATCCAAGAACATGAAAACAAGGACTACTCATAAACAAAAGGAAATAGACCTGTTGATATCTTGAGCACCTTGGTTTTAGCCCTTTCACCTGCATCACAAAAATAGATACCTTCCTCATGCCTTGATGTCATCATAGATATATATAAACAATAAAAAGCATTGTGATGCTAGAATGTGTAGTGATTAAGTGTTTATGATTATTGTGTGTAAAGTTGTCTAATTTTTCTCCCCCTTAAATGTCGATAAACTCATAAACTCGTAACTCCCTGTAAGTTCACACAATTACACTCCCCCAAAAGTGTGAGAATCTCTCCCCCTATTTGGTAGGAATAGACGAAGATGTAATAGAAGTTAGATTTCATTGAATTAAAAAAAAGATTAATTACATCATGTTAACAAGGACAAGAGCTCAACTGGCTTTGTAGTTAAAAAAAAATATAAGCACCTAGCAAAACAAGAAACAAAACAATATATGGACCGACTATCTGAGGGGATGATGAACAGTTTAATCACCCTCAGAGTACACGTACTCATCTCCTCCATCAAAGGAGGAACTAGCGTTATCCTCAGCTTCTTCTTCTTCATTAGCCTCATTGCCTGCAGGAACCTGATCATAGGCCTCATCATCCTTGACCTCACTCTCTTCACTCTCACTAGTAGACACTAGGAGAAGTGGCTCATCAGGGGTTGAGCTAGGGAGACGTACTACAATAGCATTTTTAATTTATGGTGAGGTGACGCTGGTTCTTAGTGAGACAGTGTTGAGCCTTGATAATCTTAGTCACTTTTCTCACTAGGGTGTTGAGAAGATACATGATGGTACCTCGAGCATTGGCAGAGGCAGACTAAGTAGGATTGGGCTTAAATGTGCGATTTGACTTTTCACCTTTTGTGATAGGGGCCATCTTGCTAAGAGAGCCCATGGTGATGGGAGGATTGTGCCAATGAAGAACAACTTCGACATTGAAGGGGACCTTCTCCTTGGTCATAATCTTAGTAATGAGGATAAAGAATGGTATGCTCCCGGTGGCGCGATCAACAAAGGCAACCTTGGTCATTGTGTGACAGATGATCGAGGGGATGTCCACGCTTTTATTGTTGAGAATGGCATCAATGAAGTATGCCATGTGAACAGTTAGCTCACTGCAATTGATGGTAGGTAAGAGATTGTAGGTAAAAGCACGTTGTAGAAACTTGACTAGAGGAAGGCATGGCTTTTTCTTCAGATAGGTGCCCCAAGCCACTAGCTTCCCACACAATTGGACTGTCATGTCCGCCTTCTCGTTGGGGGTCATCAAAGGAGGTGGAAAAACAGTTGGGTTATACAACTCCTTGGGTATGCTCATCACATTGGAGAAGTAATTTGGATAGATGTGGATGGGCACCTTGTTGACTATTGAGAAGAAGAAGAGAGAGGCGTAATCCTCATAAAAATTTGGAATAGAAGATCCGTACAACCTCATCTTGTATTGGGCCCTTCAACTAGAAGAGTGGGGACCAACCACGAGCCGTCAAATGCTCGCATAACTACATGGTCGTAAGGACTTCTGGTTCTACACTTCTTTCCACAACAAATCCATAAGTGGAAGAGAGATCCTCATATCGAAAGAGACTAGCCAGGTTACGAAATGGAGATGTCAGATCAAACTTCCTCCCTTTCTATTTTTTGGGGGTGCTCTTAACCATAGGAATCTTTCCCTTGGGCTTGGAACCTTGTGTCATGGAGGAGATACTTGTTGGTGCATCCTTCTTTTTGTTTGAGGAGTGGGAGGTGGTCTTCTTGAGTCGGGCCATTAATGTATGTCTAGAGAGGCGAAGAAATGGCAAGAGCATAAAAAACCCTAGAGGAAGAGTAGGGGGGAGTTGTATGGGCTGAAGAAAGAGGATAAAATGATTTAAAACCAAGTCCCGCTCTTATATAGGGCAGGAATTTTTTCCCCCAAAATGCTCATATAACTGATTACATGATTGGTAATCGTTTTGGATGTAACCAATTACTAGTTTTGTGATCGATTACATGTGTAATCAATTACAATTATTGTAATTGGTTACACCTCCTGGATCTGTCATAAAAATTATATCATGTGTTAGGCATAGTCCTGCCCTTAGTGACCCATTTGGAGATGTTGTACTTCTATTGTACACATTTTAAAAGTATGCCACATCTCTTACAAACTATCCACATGACAAGCTTGTCGAATCGATGTATATGGGTATACATCTCCCATATGAATGCATTAAAGTTAGGATCATCAAGTTGATCCCAGTAGGGATTCAATTATAGTGCATAAATCAATGGCACTTTGAAGATACTCAAACCTTTTTGTATCAAGGGGTTTGGTTAGAATATCCGCCAATTGGTCCTCTACCTTCATATGGTCCAGAGAGACAACCTTCTCTTCCACCAACTGACTAATGAAATGGTGTCAAACGTCTGTGTTTTATCCTTGAGTGTTAAAATAAATTCTTAGAAATGTCTATCGCACTCTTGTTGTCCACAAATAAGCTCATGGTGGCTTGGCTCAATTCATAGTCCTTGAGCATTGACTTCATCCACAAGGGTTGTGTGTATCCACTACTAATTGTTATGTATTTAGCCTTAGCAATTGATAATGAGATGAAGTTTTGTTTCCTGATGTGATAAGAAATAAGACTGTTGTTTATGTAAAAGCAACCTCCACTCGTGTTCTTACAATCCTCAACATCACTAGCCCAATTAGCATTTGAGTACCTTGCTATCTTAGATGTGGTGTCAAATGGGTACCATAACCCAAAGTCTATAGTCCCATGGATATAATGGATGATTCTCTTAGTTGTCTTAAGATTTGATTCTTTAGGGGCAGCTTGGTTTTTAGCACATATACCTACACTAAAAGTGATATTAGGTATGCTCGTAGTCAAGTAGAGCAAACTCTCAATGATACTCCGATAGTAGGTGGAATCGACCTCTACTCTATCAAAGTCCTTAGTGATCTTGTCACTTGTGCTAATGGGGGTGTTAGCAGGTTCGGATTCTTATAGTCTAAACTTAGTTACAAGGTTTTTAGCAAACTTAGTTTGGCTTAAGAAGATGCTATCTCTAGTTTGCTTCATCTGCAGACCAAGAAAGAACCTTAGTTCTCCTTTCATACTAATCTCAAATTTAGACCATTGTTTGGAGAAAACCATGAGATAACTCATTAGTGAACCAAAAAATGGTGTCATCCACATAGATTTGCACTATAACCATGTGACCATTTTTTTTCTTGACGAAGAGTGTCTTGTCTAGACTTCCTTGATCAAAATGGTGATCAAGAAGGAATCTGGTGAGTCTCTTATACCAAGTTCTTATAGCTTGCTTGAGGCCATATAATGCTTTCTTGAGCATATATACAAAGTTTGCAAACAAAGATCTACAAATCCCTCAGGTTGCTCTACGTATACTTCTTCTTGGAGTATTATATTTAGGAATGCACTCTTAACATCCATTTGGTATAATTAGAATTTTAAGTAGCACACAATGGACTAAAGAATCCTAATAGACTCTAATATAGCAACAGGGGAAAATGTCTCCTTAAAGTCAATACCCTCATTTAGGCATACCCGTTTGCTACAAGTCTAACCTTGTTTTTAGTCACTATACCATGTTCATCATGTTTGTTCTTAAAGATCCATTTGATACCAACGACATTCTTGTCAAAGGGTCTCTCAGTTAGGAACCAAACATCATTCCTTTTGAACTGTTTGAGTTCCTCTTGCATGGCTATGATCCAATCCGGATCACTTAGAGCCTCCTTTACTCTTTTAGGCTCTATTTTGGATGTGATGCAAAAATGACTTAGGATGTTTTCAATTTGTCTCATAGTCTTTACTCTGGTGTTTGGATCACCAATGATGTCACCTTATGATAATCCTTTAGTGAGTCTCTTATCCTTAGGACGAAGTTGAACTTCTTCAACTTCATTCCCAGAGCTGGATTCAGATGTGAGCTTCTCTTAGCCTTGTTGAGGACCATCAGTCTCTTTTGGAGATGAAGTCTTAACCTCATGATCTAAGAACACAACAATTACATCTACTTGTACTCGTGTTACCTGATAGTCATCTACCATAACATTGATAGACTCTTCCAATGTAAGAGTCCTTTAGTTGAAGACATAGTAAGCTCTACTTGTATTGGAGTATCCAAGGAAAATAACCTCATCACTTTTCTTGTCAAATTTTCTAAGGTATTCTCTATCCCTAATGATATAACATGTGTGGCCAAATAATTTAAAGTATTTAATAGTTAGCCTTTTCCCACTCCACAATTCATAGGTTGTTTTGTCTGTACTGAGTCTATAATAGACACAGTTTGAGACATAGCATGTGGTGTTAATCACCTTAGCTTAGAATCTTTTGGCTAGGTAGAAGTAGCCATATCAAGTAGAGTTCTATTCTTTCTTTCAGCAACTCCATTTTGTTATGGAGTTTTAGAAGCTAAGAACTCATGCTTGACTCCCATTTCATTACAAGAATCTGAGAATTTATGATTTTCAAATTCTCTTTCATGGTCATTCCTAATGCATTTGATGGTTAATTCCTTTTCCACTTAAATTCTCTTAAAAATGTGTAAGAATTCATTAAAGGTTTCATATTTCTTTCTAAAAAATGCTACCTAAGTGAATCTTGAGAAATCATCAACCACCATCATAAAGTATCTCCTTCCGCCTAGACTCTCTATTCTAGTAGGACCGACCAAATTCATATGGAGAAACTCTAGTGGTCTAAATGTCCCTATTTGTGTAGTCTTTTTATGAGATTCTTTAGTTTACTTTCCTATTTGATAATCTTTACAAAAATGGTTGTCGATGTTGCTTAGCTTAGGGAGGTCCTTGACTATCCCCTTTTTACTAGGACTAGTAAGATCCCAAAAGTTGAGATGGCCTAATCTTTGATGCCAAAGATTGGTCTCATCCTTTTGAGATATGAGGCAAGTGTACCCTACTTGAGGATGAGGATTTATGATATAACAATTGTCACTTGTCCTTACACCTTTAGCTAGGATGTTGCCCTTCTTGTGATCCATGATCATGCAACCTTCCTTTTCGAATTGAACTTAGTAGTCCTTATCACATATTTGGATTATACTAACCAAATTATGCTTGAGACCTTACACATAAAGGGTTTCAGTGAGTAGTGGAATACTGTGGGTGACTATGTTCTTACCCCTAGAATCTTGGCAGTGTTCCCATCACCAAATGTGACGCCTTGAGTTTTCTCAATATGTCAAAATAGTTCCCTTTCACTGGACATGTGCCTTGAGCACCCATTATCAAGGTAGCACTTGGATGTGCTTCCAGCTTTTAGTGCAATTTGAATGACCAAACACTTTGGTTCATCCTTTTTTACCCATACTCTCTTAACCAGTATTAGTTTAAAGGTTTGCCTTTTGATGCTTTTTTATTGGGATAAATCCTTCTTTCTTTAAGGGTTTCTACTTTCAACTTTTTAAAAATAGTTACTTTTATTGACATTCTTCCCATTTTGTATTTTTCTTAAAGATTGCATTCTTTAGGATTTGATGTCATTAGCATTCTTTCTATAATCTATCTCAAAATGCCCTTCCAAGCCACAATAGTAGCAATAGAATTAGCACCTTCTAGGAGTATAGGATTATGAAGAATTCCTTCTAAGTGGTTCATTGTAGAAGGATTGTTGGATCTAGGTTGTCCTTTGGTCATCCTAGAAGTGGAGGCATTCCCTTGGAATCCTCTAAAGGTAAACACATTATTTTCTTAAAACTTATTTCATGCTTCCTTAGCATAGGAATAAGGTTGTGCCCTTGGTATACTCTCTACCACTTGGGCATAAGACCGAGATTGAGGTCGCATTGGTCATTCCCAAGTTCTACCTTAACTAATGGGAGCTTTTCCCTTGAGTGAGGTAGTTAGACTCTTTGTAACATTCTTTGAAATTTGATAAGGTCTTTGAGACTCCACACTTTCCTTTCCCATTTTAGAAGGTTGTGGAGGTGGTTGAGTTTTTTTAGAAGCTTTGACAAAGACATTTTTATGTCTTTGTGTTGAGGAAGAGGCATTAGTTTCAAGGTTAAACCCAAGACCCATATGTCTCCATGATCCTTACCTATGGTGATCATTTTCTTAAGATGTTCATATCTTTGAGACACTATGACAATGGACTTTTTCTTGTCCTTCTCAAGCTTCTTGATTTATTTGAGG
The DNA here is from genome assembly GCA_025762735.1 of Platanus orientalis. NCBI lineage: Eukaryota > Viridiplantae > Streptophyta > Magnoliopsida > Proteales > Platanaceae > Platanus > Platanus orientalis. Next base: position 14,413 of record JAOXJP010266353.1, read on the forward strand.
TAATCAAGAGACTTCCTTGTGAGTTGAGCACAAGTCAAGTTGAGAGACTTATTCTTCTCATTTAATGTTTTGACTTGATCCTCCAACTCTTGGATGAGTGAATCATGACTATGAGACTCATCCTTCTCTTCTTCAAGATTTTTGAGCTTCTCTTATATAGCTCAAGAGCCTTGTTGAACAATTTTTCATTGTCCTCAAGAAGTCTTCTCTTCTCATGGTTCCTATTGTCCTTTTATAGACCTAGAAAGATTTTATCCTCACTAAGCTTCATTTATAGCTCTACGATTTTTAAGCTCATTTCTTCTTTGGCACATATAATCAAATAGTTTTTTGTCGAAATTTCTTTTTCTTTTTCACTTTCTGTAGAAGACTCTTATTGAGGATGGAGATGGTGTCTTCAAAGGATTTTGACTTTTCAATCAATTCATTTATTTCCCCCTTGAGTTATTTATTTATTTTTTTCCAAATCAATACGTTGAACGAAGAGATCATCAAATGCATCTTGTGCATCATAGGTCTCCTCCTCTTCTTCATCATCTCCCTCATCCTCACTCCTAGAGTCACTCATGTCTAAGAGTGAGCTCCTAAGAGTGTTGAAAGCCATGAAGGCTTTTGGTATCTTGTGAGGCACCTTCCTCACTACTTTGAGACTCATTCTTTAATATCTCAGTATCGTCATCCCAAGTTGCAGCTATGGCCTTGCCCTTTGGCTTGAACTTGTTCTTCTTGTTGCCATAATCCTCGACAATGTGACCTCTCCCTTTATATTCATAGCAAATGGAAGGCTCCTTAGATAAATCCTTCTTTTTCTTGCAACCAAGAAAAGATCTTCTCACTTGTTTGTTCTTAGAGTAATTCTTTGTATTTCTCCTAAAGAACTTCTTGAACTTCTTAGCCACTAGAGACAAGTCATGATCTGGATCTTCATTTGATTTGGTGGGTTCTTATACCTTGAGGGCAATGCCCTTCTTCTTGGTAGTCACTTTGATTTCCACTTCAAATGTTTGAAGGGAACCGATAAACTCTTCTAGTTTCATTGTTTCTAGCTCTTTTGGGGAGTGACCTAAGCACCCACCAGACTAATTTTGATTCCAGAATATCCTCTCCTAGAATCCTCATAATATTAACCAAGTTAGATAACTTGGCATTGAATTAAGAGATTTCTTCATCCTCTTCCATTCTTAAGGCTTCAAGTTGTGCAATGTACGTTTGAAGCTTGGACATTTTAACAACACTTGTGCCCTTATGGGTAACGAAAAAAGGTTTTCATGCTTTGTTGGCTGTCTTTAGATGAGCTATCCTCTTAAACTCATCCAGGGCCAAACCACTTGCTATGACATTTAATGCCCTAAAATTGAACTTGTGAGCATCCGCCTTGATAAGGGTCCACTCACTCCGTGGTTTGTAGGGCTATGTATAGCCATCGATAATTACACTCCAAACCCTATGGTCAAATGCATTAAGGAAGATATCCATGTGAGATTTTCAGTACCTGTAGTCACTTCTATTGAAGAATGGAGGTGTGCTAATGGACATACCTATCTTCTCTAGCCATCTAAGATTTTTTTTTGCTAGGATCTTACTCGGCTTGTTAAGTCCTAATATAACTAACTTATGCTTTGATACCAATTGAAATACCTATTAAGTTATCCTAGAGGGGGGGTGAATAGAATATAAAAATTATCTTTCCATTTCTTCAAGTGTTGGGATTGATTTTAATCTTTTTTAGCTGACCCAAGGTGTGTGTGTGCTACAAGATGTGTACTCAAGTAATTTAACAAACACGTAGAGTGAAAAATAGTATAGTGCACAAAATTAAAGAGATAATCAATCACTGCTTTGTGACTCATCTTCCAAAACCTCAAAATCATCATTCTAAGTTGCAGCCATGACTTTGTCATTTGGCTTGAACTTGTTCTTTTTGTTACCATAATTCTCAACAATGTGACCTCTCCCTTTGCACTCAAAGAAAATGGGAGGCTCCTTAGAGAAATCCTTCTTCTTCTTATAATCAGGGTAAGATCTTCTCACTTGTTTATTTTTGAAGTAATCCCTTGCATTTCTCCTAAAGAACTTATTGAATTTCTTAACCATTAAGGCTAAGTCATCATCCGAATCCTCGGAGGATTTGAAAGGTTCTTCTATATTAAGGGCAATGCCCTTTTTATTGGTAGTGACCTTGATTACCGCTTCAAACATTTGAAGGGATCCAATCAACTATTCTAGTTTCATGGTCTTTAGGTCCTTGCATTCGTCTATAGCAGTCACTTTAGGTTTAAACCTTTTAGGGAGTGATTAAAGCACCTTCCAAACCACTTTTGATTCTAGAATGTCCTCTCCTAGACTCCTCATGACATTACCTAAGTTAGATAACTTGGCATTGAATTGGGAGACTTCCTCGTCTTCCACCATTCTCAAAGTTGCAAGTTGTGTTGTGTACATTTGAACCTTAGACATCTTCACATCACTCGTACCCTCATGGGTAATTGAGAGAAGCTTCCATGCATCTTTGGCTGTCTTTAGATGAACTATCCTCTCAAACTCATTTAGGGCCAAACCACTTGCTATAGCATTTAATGTCCTAAAATTGAACTTGTGAGCATCCACCTTGGCGGGGGTCCCCTTACTTTATGGTTTATCGGGCTATGTGTAGCCGTCGACAATTGCACTCCAAACCCTATGATCGAATGCATTAAGGAAAATATCCATTCAAGATTTTCAATATCCATAGTCACTTCCATTGAGGAATGGAGGTGTGCTAATGGACATACCACTATCTTTTATAGCCATCTAGGATTTTTTGCTAGGATCTTACTCGGATTGTTAAGCACTAATATGAGTAACCTATGCTCTAATATTAATTGAAATACTAATTGAAATACCTATTAAGTTATCCCTAGAGGGGATGAATAGGAGATAAAAATTATCTTACCATTTCTTTAACTATTGGGATTGATTTTAATCTTCTTTAGCTTACTTAAGGTGTGTGTGTGCTACAAGATGTGTACTCAAGTAATTTAACAAACACGTAGAGTACAAGAATAGTATTATGCACAAAAGTAAAGAGACAAGCAATCACACACTTAATCTACAACAAGATATTTATTGTAGTTTTGCACGATGGCCTACATCCACTCTTTTAAAGCTCACTACCGAGCTTAGATATATTTCATTTCGATTGCCTAAAACAATCTAGGTAAAAAGCATACAAAACCAAAATACTGGCACAAGGCAAGCTACACAATACACTCGGTGTCTCTGATGAGTGTTGTCAACTTTTTGTGTCTTTAGTAAAATCAAAATAATATGAGAATGAATGTAAAATGCAACTGAATGCTAGAGAAAACAAATATTACCTCAGGTTGGTTGATGTTGCTATTTGCACAAAGTGGGAGTGCTCCTTGTAGAGCTAGTATGCCTCAGTACACCTACACCACTTCAAGCTTTGGCTCTTAAACTTAGCTAAGCAAGGGTTTCCCCCTGGGACAACCCATAATGGTCTCTTCCCTATGTATGGAGGCTTAGTAGAGTAGAAGAGAAACTAGAGAGTAGTATTTAGTTGGGGAGAAGTTTTTCTTTTAGCTTAAAATAGTAAGAGGAAGTTTTCTCAAGGAAAAGGCTCACTTTTGGTAAGGGTTTCAACACTCTCTAAGATGCTTGAAGTTATTGCCCTAAAGGGAAAGTTTTCCTCTCCCTCTCCCTCTCAAATGTTGGATTGGAATCTTTTAAAAAGGACAAATTATCTAAACCACAACTTTAAAACAAAGTTATTTTTTTCACTTCTCCACACTTGTAACTGATTACAGAACATGTAATCGATTTCATACATGGGTTGCAAAAATCTAGGTTTTTGTAGTCCTTATTGTAATCGATTACAAAGAAGGGGTTAAGTGTTCGAGATCTAATTTTTTGGTCTTAGTCAGTGCCATAATCGATTACCATTTTTGTAACCGATTTGACCTGTAATCGATTACTAGATTGGTAATTGATTTGGGTTGAAACCGATTACTAATCTAGCAATCAATTTGGCAGCTTGTTTTTGACTTAGTTTTTTCCTTCAATTGTCATTCTCTAGGAATTGTACCTTGGGATTTTTTGAGATGGTTTCATGCATGATGTGATATATATTTTGGTCCACACGCTCATAAACCTCCCATTATGCATGCATGATTTATACCTTTGAATCTCTAGGATTTTTGCAACAAGCATCAAGCTTTGGGCCTTGTTAGCACCTAAATTTTGACTTGGATCAATTAATGGAATTAGATGGGTTCATTATAGCATGGAATAGAGCCAAATCTGATACCCCTGAGCTTTAGATAGACAACCATTCTCAATGGATACTCTGGTTGCAAGCGCAATAATGATGTCCAAACTCTATCTAAAAATTAGTTAGGCTAAACCCTAAAAAAGGACACTCTGGGACTCTGATGGTCCATATTTTGAACCATCCGTTCCATGTCATCTTGAATTTGCTAACCTTTATAAGCCTTCCCACATTGAACCATCAAGGGGCTGAAAAATTACCATTTTACCCCTACATCTTTAAGAATCTCAACTATAGTCTATTGGACTCTCCAAGACTCCTCAACCTTCAAAAGTCCTTTAATGGTAAAGTACTTTTGAATTTGCCGACCTTTATAAGCCTTCCCACATTGAAGCATCAAAGGACTAAAGAATTACAATTTTACCCCTACACCTTTAAAAATCTCAACTTTAGGGTATTTGACCCATTTTCTCCAAGACTATTGACATTTTTAAGTCTTCCCACATTGAAGCACAAAAGGCTAGGGAAATTATCATTTTACCCCTATATCTCCAAAATGAAAGTCTAGTTTTATCCTAGAGGGGGGGTGAATAGGATTTATCAAAATTCTTTTAAATTAGCCCCCACTTAAAATTCCAATTTAGATATTATTGTAGACTTTGGAACTTAGTGCACACTAAGATATAGTTTGATTTGTAAAGGTGAAATTCAATGGCAATTCTTAATTTTGATCTTTCAATAAGTTTAAATTCCTACTCTAGAGCAAATATGAAAGATCATATGAAAATAGATGCCATGTAGAGATAGACAAAAGAGACAATTCACACCACAAGCAAACACACAACACAAGGTTTATGGTGGTTCGGCACTCAGGCCTACATCCACTCTCAAAACTCATAAAGGAGCTACTAAATTTTATTTAGATTGAATTATATTACAATCAAGGTTAAAATTTAAAACCAACTACTTGCAAAAGCAATATCTACTCTCGGTGTCTCCGATGGAAGCAGTCTACACTACCGGTGTCTTTTGCAGTAGTACTATGGTCTACACCCGATATCTCCAATGGGTGTGGTCTACATCCGATGTCTTCGACGGGTGTTAAAGTCTCAAATTAAATAAGAGTCAATACAAATTACCTCACAAGGTGGATGTATTGCTTGATGCACATGAAGGTGGTTGCTCATTTGTAGAGCTTGTATGCCAATAGGTTCCACCAAGCTTCCAAGAGTGCCTCTTACTTCTTGGAGCTTCTCACGAGGGTTTACTTGGGAGTAAACCCTTCACCTAGCTTCCCTATTCTTGTTCTCCCAATGATGAGTGCAAGGGAAGCAGTTGGGTGACTCCTTGATCTTTAATGAATGCTCATTAATGGAGCCAAGAATGCCTTGCTCACTCCCAAAGATTTATACTCTTTTCTTCTTGGAGTATTCTTGTGTGTGTTCTTGTATTCTTTTGTGTTGGAGAGCTCTCTTGAGCTTCTCTCATACTTATAGGGGATGAGCATAGTTGTGCACCCTTGATATGGCATTTACCCCAACGGTCAAAAAATCGCAGATGTTGATCTATTATATTTTTTGAATTTTTGCAATTTCGGATCGATACGGTTATGTCGTGATCCACTCAGATCGATCTGAAATTTCTGGATTGATCTAGTGTCTCAGTCTGAGACACTCGAGCTTTATATGATCAATACGGTTAGTAGCGGATCTATCCGCTAAGTGCGGATTGATCCCACCCCCTCCGGATCGATCCAATTCCCTTATTTTCTACCATTTTGCCTAGAACCTACTCCCACTCACTTGGGAACCTATGTAGGTGGCAAGGGTTGGTCCATAAGGCTATGTAAAGGTCTTTTAATCTTTTTAAC
>JAOXJP010266362.1:0-35114 GCA_025762735.1 Platanus orientalis
TATGATGATCATGGGAAAGCATATGTAGATATGTGGTTGTTTAAATGAATTTTACTAATTTCTTTGTTCAAGAACGGTAAACTTCCTTTCAATCACATGACCCAAGTCAAAATTTGGGTGCTGATAACCACATATCTACATATGCTTTTCCATGATCATCATATAAATATCTGAGATCTAACCTGAAAGGAACTTTCGAATTACCTCAATGATTTAACCGAACACAAGAATTCTATCCAACCCGGTCTCTAAAGTATCCACACCTGCTTTAGAATTCTTTGCACTTCTCTCACTTCCAAAAAAGTTACAGGACCCTATCTGAACGTGGGTACCTTTGTATATAAATTATTTGAGAAGTCAAAGTAACCCTAGGGGGTGTGGGATCCTTTTGGGATTCCTATCCTTAGGCTGTGGGGCCTAGTATCATTAATTAAGTAAAACTGCAATAAGTACACCCTATTTTTTGTTAATTACAAACTGGCACACCACTAATAGCAATAATCCCTGTTACATATTGCAACTAAACTTCCAAAGATAAAAACATAATAATGAGGCCTTTCTTTACACATATTTCATAAATATGTCATTCCACTTCACTATATTCCTTAATGACCTTTAGAATGATAAAATAATCATTGTCTAATCCCTATGGTCATTAAAACATTATCATTAGGAACTTAATGAATCAATTAGATATTTAAGAACATCTATTTGATAAATTCATTTGCAAAATTAAATATATACATTATTATATAATTTTGAAAACATTTGACAAACACTTTATCAATAACCACTGGCAAGATTTTTATGTCCATTAAATCACATATTTCCTAATCTGAATATTCTCCCTATTATAGGCAATGGATTCCTTATTGGGTATTTGTATCCTCTCAAGTATCATGTAGGCTATCCAAACTACCCATGATATAGCATCGAATTAGGCATCACTGGATGGTAGCTCAAAATAACTAACGTAACAACTTAAAGAAATACAAACCCCTCAGGTCTAAGGACGAGTCTGTAAATATGAACAACACTTATCCTAACAATGATGTTATACCAAGTGTGTTCATAATAGATCCCTTTAATGCATTTATATAATGCACCCACATGTAATCTTAGAGTATCACTTTAGTGACTGAGATTACATCACTCCATCATATGACAATTCTACATGTAGCAGCCCTATAAGTGATGTGTCCAACATCACCCATAGTTGTAAACTTTCAGGTCTACAAGAACTGGATAATCAGATCTCTCCACACATTCCAATGTGTCTGACATCCTACTATGTTACCTGAGGACCACCTATCTCATCTCATGAGATCAAATAATTACCCATATAAATAAAAAAATTCATGTGATGATAGAATATTAATTATTATTAATTAAATAATTAATTAATCATGCTTATATTTTATGTTAATGGCTTTGTCAGGACACATATTTCTAACAGTAGACACTTGGAGATGTCCAAAGATAATGTGTACTCAGTTAAATTCAAATCTAAGGGTACAATGTAGTGAACCACTGAAAGCCCAAATATAATCCGTAGCAATTATGATGCATAGTGTTAAGGAAAGTCATGGGACTTAAAAAGGCTTCATATTGTAATCCCTAATAGATGTAGACAAGTGTTAGAGCCATGTGGAGACCTTTATGAGCCTTTAAGAAGAAAGTTCAGTCATGACTTGTCTCATCAACTAGAATTTGAAAAACACATAAAAACTGGAAAGAAAACCTATTTTGAGGTAGTTGGTTCAATGCAACATTGAGGTGAGGCACATTGGATAAGACAAGGCAATTGTTGTTGTTGATCTGGGATCAACATTGTAAACGTTACATGCTAGTACAAACTATTAGTAGGAGTAGACATTCATATGTCAAGGATATGTTCAATTCCTATAAACTAGTGGGGGTGTGATGATGAACATTTCAATATTAGTACCTCTATCTTTAGGCCACTAGGTAAGGGTCTATTGAGTTATAGTGATTTCTAGGAGGCTAGTACTCCTACAGGAGGTCCTAGATGCTTTGATATCAAGAGTGTGCATGTCATAAATGTTTTTTGAGTAATGCTTGAATCTATGAGATTCAATTCTAATAAATTGACCGGTCATTGTGTGTTCAATGATTGAGGATATGGTGTGTCTGGTACATATAAATATAGTGACATTAACTTAGGACACGGTGGTAAGTACATGGCTAAGATAACAATATTTGTTAATCTTAAGAACACAAAGCTGAAGTTTAACACTTCGATTGCTCCAAAAATGAGATCTTAGGATAAGATAGAGCATGAGAATTATGAACTAAGAAATTTTATCAAGGACAAAGATGTTAGGATTTCAATTTTTGATACTCATTGAGAGTTGTAGCTGAATGGTTATCCACGTTAGGACGTGATGGTATACATGAAGAGTTCGAAATGGTCCATTCTAAAATAAAGGAATCCTTGTGAGAGTTCCTATGTTTTGGAAAGCTCTATACTCGATATAGAAATGAGAAAATCCTCATGTGGATTATGCTAGAAGGATATGCCTCCAGGGTTGGACGGAGAGGATCTGACTGGGTGTTTGATGGATACTCGACCATAAATGTCACTCCCTAAACCTAGTCCAACATAAACCAACTTGGTAATGAACCTAATTCGGGTCATGACATTGATTCATTTTTTGATCATTCACATTTTCATAATTCATATTTCCATATCAATGCCACAAATAAATTTTTCTTTTTACTTTTATTTCCAATTCCTTTAACATTCATTGAGATCACATTAGATCTAACATTCAATTATTTAATAGTGGAAGCATAAGCATTCAATGTTGTTTTCTTCAATCATTCAAACCATGTAAGTAGCAGAAAAAGGTACATTTATCATTCCATATCCATAAGCACATAATGATAGTAAACTCTATCATTTAATAGGATCTAAGGTTCTACACATCACATATAATAAAATAAACAAATCCAAGTCTAGCATATAAAATACACATTTAGTCCACAAAATTAAAAGTAATTACAATGTTCCTTGAATGAAATACAAGGCATCAAAAATCATGTGTATCTATTATTTTTTCTTCATCAGTCTTCTTCCTTCTTGGATCAATTCTCCTCATCTAGTGATGGTTGTCAATTTTGGGTAAGCTTGACAGGTGCAATAAACATACATGAAATAGGATTCTAAATAACAGTGTACAATTCAAAACATAGCTTTCATGTGAACATTTCATATTCTAAACATAACCAATAATTCAAAGGTCAATATGTGACATCAAAGATAATTCAGTCCGTGGATGATATGTAAAATAAGAGTCAAATATCATGAACAATACGACAGTAAATAGTCAATAATTCAATAAAGATAATGTGGGCATCACGAAAAGACCGAATAGTCCCCACTTCACGAAATGGTGCCTGGCTAATGGATGTCAAAGCTTGGTTTGGACTCACCACCAACTCTGATATTTATAGATGGAGTTGGACATCTGCCTCCTTTCTTGGGGAATGGAAGTATGAACCTTGCAATCCAGTCTAAACCCTTAGGCCTAGAATGACTCTCAAAACTAGTCTGGTTTTTCAGAGAATTGGGTAAGCTATTTTATTGCAATTGGGGAAGGTGTTAGGCACTCCAATTACCCACCTTTTTAGGGTGACTCCTCTAACCTAGTAATGTCTAAATGCCATAAAGCGGGAATAAATAAGAGTGATTTTTAGTTATTTTTTTATTTGTATACTTGAATTTGCATTCAATATGCTTTAATTTGGCATGTATGCCTAAATGTATTTCCAGGGTAAATTTCAAGCGTACAACCTGAAATCACCTCACAGTGGGTTCATTTCCAGTACATAAGTCATTTTGAGATTTTTTAAGCTTGAATGATTTTGGATGACATTCTGGGGATGTTAATGGCCTTCACCCATCTTTTGTTTTTCAAACAAGCGTAAAATGGGAATTTACTGGCATGTACGCCTGAATGTTTCTAGAAATGCAATTTTAGGCATACAAACCAAAAGAGGGTCCACTTTGGGTTCTACACAGGTGAGGCATGTTGCCTCACCCACAGGAGGTTTACAAGTTCCCTGGGTTTTGTGGGCCCTTTTCATGATGAAGGGAATACACATGGCAAGTTTCCGTGCTGTATGCCTGAATCTTAGGGGTACGCCTGAACTCCCATAGAAGTGGAAATTTAGGTGTACTATTTTAAATGGGCCCCACAAGGGGTTCCAAAAGGGTCAAAGACCTGTATCTTCTATTATACGGGTTTAAAGGTCTAAGGGGTCTTGTGGACATACAGGGACAGAGATGGGAAATGTTCAAATCAGCATGCCTGAAATTAGGTTATACTTGTGCGAAAATTCAGGCATACATGTTTTGGGCAACACTCCAACAACTTGAGTTTTTACACTTTTGGGCCATAAAAAAGGGTTAAGTGACCTTAGGATTTTTCAGGGAGGTAGGTTTAGATCCTAGACACGCCTCTGAGAAATCCTAGCTCCACTTGAAAGGTGTAAATCCTCTTTGATATTTTTGAAGTAGGTGGTTCTTTAGGGAAAACTGCATAGACCTGGTGAGGTCTATGAGTTGTGGGACCCATTCTGGGAGTTAATACCCATTAGGTTAAGCTCAAATTCAACATGGAGATCCCCAAAAACCTAATAAATCCATATTGTAAAGCATGAACAAGAAAATATGTAAAAATATGAAATTTACAACCTATATGTAAGAAAACAAAACTTGATACAAAAATGAATCAATAGAAAATAAATTCGGGAATAAATCTGCTAAAATATTAAAGGCTAAGTAAAATGAAGTGAAAAAATTAATTAAAGTACAAAAATTAACTACCTAATAAATGAAAGAAGAATATAACAAAATAGTAAATACAGTTTGAATTAAAATTCGGATTCCCCACTTAGCCCAAACTGTGAAGTGTAGAAACTCTTTAAAACAATGAGCAAGTGGGGTCTACCTCGGGGGTCAAATGAAATTCAATTGGTATGGAAATAGGTGGACATGTAAGTCACTGAGATAGTGACTTACTGGCAAAATCTGAAGTCTTGACTCCTCTAAGTGACTTACTGGCAAAATCTGAAGTCTTGACTCCTCTAATTGGAGGAGTTAAGATTGTCACAACACTGCTTACTTTGAAAAAGGGCATTAAAGAGGGAGGCAAGTTTTGTCACCCTTATGTCCCACCATTGGGGCTTCTCAATGGTCAAGGTTAAACTGCAGCAATATGATGGATTTTTTACATGGAGAAGGGTAGGGCACTAACCTTTAAAGTTTTTCTTCCTCTCTTCTTCTCTTTCTTTCTTTCTCTCTTTCATTTCTTTATTTTTTTTCCCTTTCCCTTGGAATACCTATTTTTTTCTTCTATTTTTCCTCCTCTCTTTATTGTGGCTGAATGGGGGGTATTTAGAGGCGAGTCCAAGGATGAGGGATATGGCCATGGGTTGCTATGTGTGGGCATGGCGAGGTGGGTCCCATAAAATATGTCGTAGTGAAGGGGGTGTGAATGGGGTAAGGTGGAGGCTTCTTAGCCACATGTGAGGGAGCTTAGAAATCCTCCTCCCATTAACTACAAGGTGAGGGTAGCTTAGATAAAGAGGATTGAATTGAGGGTTAAGGTGAGGAGGTGGGAAAATGGAGGTTTAGGATATATTATGAGCTTTTAGGGTTTTAGGAGGTTAATCCTAACCCTTAACCATGAGAGGGGGGTGGATGTGGTAAGGGGGAGAAGATGGAGGGTTCGGATGAAGAGGTAGAAAAATGGAGGGCTAGGATGGGTTCAGGGGTTGATGGCAGATGATGGGTTTAGGTTTCAGGAAAAATGATCCTGGCCATCCATCATAAGCACTTTGACTTGATGCCAAATCAAGGGTCCTAAGCCAAAGCCAATTTTAAGATTTTTTGAATAAGCAATGATTACTTTTTTAAAATATCAAAAAGGTAATGATTACTTTTTCATAAATATTGAGGATTTTTCAATTTTCAACCCTCTTCCTATTTGGGTGTGCTTTTTGGGTTTATAGCTCAAAAAGTTTCGAGGCTTATGTGCTTTTCGCATCTCTTGGATGCTCTGGTCACAATGAAATTTTTGGAAACAAATTTAGATGAGTGTAGGTAGGTCAAAACTGAGTTCTAATGACTTTGAAATGTTTTGAATCTATACAATAAGGGAAAGATTGTAAAAATGATTCTTAGGGTCTTGACATGAAAGATTACCCTTGACTTTTGTGAGACATAGGTTTAGACCATTCACGAAATCGATACTCGAGTCAAACTTTACATTCAAAACTCTAATTTGTCCCAGACCAAATCTTTGACAGAATTGAGATCGATTTTTGCTGAGCTTTAAGTGAAAAAATTGGAGATCATTGAATATTTTAGGTCTTGGAATCTCAAGAACACAGGTTCTGACAGGATGACAATCTGATTTTTGGATAGTTCTCGGGGAATTCCCGAAGGAGGTTCACTTGGTAGAAAAATAGAATTTAGATTTATGAGAAAATGAACAATTGGGCTATGTTGAGTCTGTCAATGGACTTGTCTATAAGGGTTTTTTTTGAAGACCTCAAAAAATCTAAGAAAATGAGCCTAACTTTGAGAGATTTGGATTATGGGAGAGCCCCCCCACCCCCGAGGTTCACTAAGTATTAGATACAAATATAAGGGTTTAGATTGGATTGAGAGAGAATGGAATAATTGGGGTATGCCGAGTCTCCAAATATAGCTGGTCTGGGTGAGAGCCTTTCAAAGGTCTTGGAAATGCCAAAGTATAGCCACTAACTAACTGCATTTCTAATCTCTAGTGAATTCCTAGGAATCTTTTGAAGGTTCATCAATTGCTGAAAATGAATGAACCTAATCTGGAGAGATTAGGGAATTTGATGTGAAATGGGTTTGAAAATACTTGGGTTTAAGAGCTCGTTTTGAAGCTTTGACAAAAACTGAGAGTAGCTGCTGATTGTTCTGGATTTAGCTATCTAGATAACTTTTGGGAACTTATCATAAGTTAAATATAGACAAAACTGTCTCTTGATGGTTTAAAGAAGTTTTGAGATTTGATGATAGGCTGAGGTCTCAAAGGGACTTGATTGGGAGACAGTCTTTTGAAGATATGGCAAAAATTGAACAATAGCCACTGATTTTTCTGTACTTGGACATCAGGAGAACCCGTGAGGGCTTACCGAGTGTTTAGTACCAACTAGCATATCTTGGTGTTTGAGGGTAATTAAGATTTTAGGGTTTTCTTGAGTTCTCAGGCATCCCAATAGTTTAAACATCTTTTGAAGATAATCATGATTAGGGGTCATAGGGTCTGATTTGGGGTTAATCGGGTGGATAGCAAAGCTTCTAGGATTCATTGATGGTCTAATTTTGAGAAAAATGAGGAATTTTAAGAATATAAGGGTACAATGGTAGTTTTCTAGCCTTTGATTCTTCAATGTGAGAAGGCTTATGAAGGTTAGAGAATTCTAAAATAAATGAGGTTAATAGATTGAAATTTGGACTGTTTTGAGGTGTAAGGGCAAAATGATAATTTTCCAACCTTTAATGCTTTAATGTGGGAAGGCTTAGGAAGGCTGGAGAATTCTTAAAGAAATGAGGTTAATAGATTGAAACTTGGACCCTCTTAGTCCCAGGGTGTTTTTTTTATGGAGAAATTAGGGTTTTGTTTGATCGATCCTTGAATAGGATTCTACACATGATTTGACATTGACATTTCACTTTACAACCAAAGTATCCATTGGGAATGTCTAACCTCATAGAGTCCAGTTCTACTTTCAATGTTTGGGGTTTAGGAAATGCCAGGTTTTGGCCTGTCTTTCCTAAACTAGAGGTATCTAGAGTCTGATTCTATCCATTTCTGTAATAAACCCATTTGATTCCATTAATTGACCCAAGCCAAAATTTAGGTGCTGACACCCACCAACCCATTGATGCCTTGGGAGATTTTTGCGGGCTAACTTTTGATGCCCTAGGAGATTTTTATGGGCTAACCCTTAACGCCCTAAGGGATTTTTGCAGGCTATATTGGTCTTATGACCCTTTCAGGTACCTAATCACCAGGTCACATTAAGAGGTGAAGATGACATTAGTTACCCACTAACCCTTGATGTCTTGGGTAATTTTTGTGAGCTAACCCTTGACGCCCTGGGGGATTTTTACGGGTTATATTAGTCTTATGACTCATTTCTGGACCCAATCACCAGGTTGCATTAATAGGTGAAAATGACACGAATTGACCACAATTTCTATTCGAGATTTCAGTTTTGTCAGAGACCCTAATGGGCCATATGAGATTTCAGTTTTGTAGAGACTCTACATGGGTTACATGATTTTAGTTTTGTCAGTGACCCTATGGGGGCTAATCCGTTGGATTTGATAAGAGGTGTTTTGATGAGATTTGGTTCAGGAACCCTATATGGGTTGGGTTGTTTTGATCCAAGGTGTGTTTTGTTAGAAACCCTTCACGGGTTATGTGAGTTTGTGAGTTGCATTAGGCTTCCATGAGCATGCATCTATCTTAATATCTATTAGCTAAGGTAGCTTATTGAGATGTGTTAAGGCCTATTTATGTATGAGTACTTTGTAGTAAACATTACATTACATGGACACTTTCCTTTTGATCTACACATTATTTGTTTCGATTATGAACTTTTGATGTTTTGGTTTGTGTACATTTGACACCCTTATTAGATTATGATTATTGATGTAGTTAGTTTGACTCTTATATATTTCATTTGTTCTAATTTGATATTATTTCGTACTTGTGACATTCGATTTATTTCATGGGACATTATGTATGTTCTCTCACGGGCTTTGTAGTTTACCCATATTTTAACCCAATTTTAGATGACACACTGTAGTTCATGTTCTTGCAAACTTGATTCCAGAGTTGGTTTGATGGGGGTGAGAGGAGCATTTATGTTCTTTTATTTCTGTTTTGTTTTGCTTCTAGCACATCATGTATGAGACAAAGATCATTTGAGGCATGTTTTGACTTGGTTATTAAGTAGTTTACATGAGGTGATGGATATGATGTGACCCGTTGGATGACCATTTTATGAAATGGATTAAATACTTATGATTATATTCAGTTGTATGATTTGAGATTAGTATCTTGTTGTTATAGATGTTTTAGAGGACTATTAGTTTATTCCGCTTTGTAGTTTATAACGCATAATAATATTTTCCACTACACTTAATGATGATGGATGTTTCGTTATGATTATATTTTAGGCTGTAAATGTTTTGGTAATGAATAATGCTAATTGGATAAAAGAATAAGAAAAAATATATGCTGTAAATAAGTAAGATAAGTAAGTAAAAAGCTCATTCCACAAGAAAAGAGCAATGTCACACTTCGAGATTCGTAGCGCCGTGCACGTGTGCTTTCGCATTTATGCTCTGATTTTAGTGTGCGGGTTTCGAGGTATGACATTAGATCTAGTTTAAAGTAAGTTTGATTTATTGTTTTCTACCTTAGTTTATGTATTCTAACCATTGAATACTTTGTATACTTGTCATGACCCAAATCTGTGGGTCAGACTCGTATCCATGACATGGGAATTATCTGCTTAGAACCCGTTTCTTATAGCGGAGAGACCAATGATCATAGAGTGTGTCATTAACCATCTTACCTATTCACATCACATTTCATATAATTCATTATATGTTCATACATATCTATTTAAATTCATTTAAATAATACATTGCAGCGGAATATTGATAACAGTAAATTGAATCAAAGTGCAAAAAAATAAATAAATGTATCATGTCTAAATCTCTAATGATCCACAATAAATAGGCCTCAACATGCCCATAATCAAATACAGATCTTCACCCCAAACGGGGTTTAATAAAAGGACTAAGACTACATCATCTATATCCAAAATATACTAAAAACTGGAAAGTAAAAAACATGGGCTAGATTGCCTAACTCCTTATTCATGCCCACATCCCAAGTGGCAGTGAACGGTACCTGTCTATTTACTCCTCATCTCCATCTGTAAGGTGGTGTCAAATTGGAGTAAGCTTGATTGGCTCAACGAAAGGATATGTAGTTTACGTCATATAAAGAAAGCTAAAGATAATTACAATAGCAAATGGAAATAATCAAGATAGAGTAAGGAATCAAAGAAGATATGCAAAGTCATCAAATATTCTAAACATGAATCCTTACTATGATTATAGTATGCATATGCCAGAAGATAATCATAAGTGTATCTAAAGTAAATCAAACTGAAACATGCATATGTTACATGCTATATGCCACATTCTATGTACTATATGTACATGCCAAGTAATATATGTCTCAAGCCAAGTACTATATGCCACATGTCAACCCATAAGGGGTTTCTATCACACGACAAAACCAAATGTAAATAAATCATGAAAGATCTCCAACAAATCCGAAACATATAACCCATGTAAGGGTTTTCGACAAAATAAAACACATAACCCATGTAAGGGTCTCCGACAAAACAAAATACATAACTCATGTAAGGGTCTCCGATAAAACAAAACACATAACTCATGTAAGGGCCTCTGATAAAACAAAACACATAACTCATGTAAGGGTCTCCGATAAAACAAAACACATAACTTGTGTAATGCTCTCTGACAAAACAAAGCACATAACCCCCGTAAGGGTTTCTGACAAAACAAATCACATAATCCATGTAAGGGTCTCCAACATAACATATCATATAACATATGTTGGGTTGCTTGGTTGTCTTCACTTATTGATGTGACCCAATGATTGACTATCTGATGACACCATTTATAAAGCCTTGTGAGTAGGCATGCATATATTGGACCATTATGGTCGTTTTCACCTATTGATGTGATCTGGTGATTGGGTATTTGATGGTACAATTTATAAAGCCTAGTGATTGGACATGCATATATTGGACCACTAGGGTTATCTTCACTTATTGATGTGACCCGATGTTTGAGTACTTGATTGCACCATTTATAAATCTCGGTGACTAGGTATACACATAATAGACCATTAGGGTTAACTTATAAAGGGGTCCCCGGGCCTAAAAAAGGCAACTCACATAAGGGTCTATGGGACTACGTCTGGCCAACCCATAAAAGGGTCTCCAAAATCATAAAGACCATATACATATAAAAGTCACAAATGACCAACCCACTTAGGGGTCCCCGGGCTTAAAAGGGCATGTTCCTGCATAGGGGTGTCATATCATATCCTCATATTCAAGCCAAAAGCCAAAACATATTTATATGAAGTAAAGTAGTTAGTACATAAGTATGTCATTTAAAATATCCATATGTTCTATCTTATGAAGATTCTAAAAGAATGAAGTAGTAAATCATATGAAATGGGTCAAATGCTAACATGCAAGTGAAGATGCTTGATCTAAATCTAGGAATACATGAGATACTCATGATTTCTACTAGAGCTTTTCCCTTTCTTGTGTGTAACTTTCATGATTTCTACTAGAGCCTTTTTCCTTTCTTGTGTGTAACTCACAAAACTTCTTGTGACATCTGTTCTACATAAAAAATCGAAATAAACTTTTGGCCAAAAACCTTCATTATTTTGTTGGAAAGTATGTATTACACCCAATTTTTCTGTCCTGTGTTCTATGCACAAAAATGAGGTATATATAGTGAAAGGAAGAAAATGTTCTGTGATGAAAAAGTGTCTGTAGTGTGTGATGAATGATAAGCTAAGATGTATTGTTTTTGAGGTTAAAAGTGTCCAAGAAAATGTTCAGATGAAGAGTAGGTATTCAAAAAGAGACCAAATTCAAAAACTCATAATGCGACAATCAATTAGTATGCTTATAGAGGCCTGTGTCAACACAGACAATCATTCCTCTATAGTGTAAACAGTTTTCAAATAAAAAAAATAGGTACCCATAAAAATGGGACAGGCATTACAATGAGCCATAGACACAAGGGATATATCCTCTGCGATGCTGAGTATTTGCATCGTACTGGAGCCACCATTCATGGGGCGTTGTGTGGTGTCAAATACTGAAAAAAGTGTATGGCCCCACCCTCATTGTCAGTACCTGATGCCACCATAAATGGTGGCTCTAGCCCGATGCAAATATTCAGCGTCGCAAAGGATATGATCCCCCATTCATGGGGGCGATATCAGTTGCGACGTCTCGCAGGGCAAGACACAGTGGGGTGGGATCCATTCACTTTTTGGGATGTCCCATCACCTCCAAAAATGAATGGGTCCCACCCCATGAGGCATCGCACAAGGGGGCGTCGCAGGTGATTTCATCCCCCATTCATGAGGGGTTGATATACTCTATGATGCTAAATATTTAAGTTGGGCTAGAGCCACCATTCACTTGACACCGTGTGGCATTAAGTACTGACAAAAGTGTATGGGTCCCACCCTCATTATTAATACTTGATGCCACACAGTGTCTGCCTGAATGGTGGCTCTAGCCCGACTTTAATATTCACGTCGTAGAGAATATCAACACATTCATGAGGTGCCACATGGCATCAGGTACTGGGGGGGAGTATCGTCTGTGCCACCCCTCCTTCTGCAACGTTGGGAGCCAAGACAGAGGGGGGGTATCATTTCACTTTTGGGGGTGGTGTGACATCCCCAAAAAGTGAAATGATACCCCCCTTGTGTCTCGGCCCTCAACATCGCACAAGGGAGGCAGCACAGAGGATATGAGGCCCTGGTACTGACAAAAGTGTATTGGCCCCACCCTCCTTGTTAGTACCTAATACCATACAGCACCCCATGAATAATGGCTCCAGCCCCATGCAAATATTAAATGTTGCAAAGGGTGTCAACCCTATGAATGGTGGCTCCAACAAAGCACAAATATTTGGGAGCATATCCTCTACGCCGCCCCCCTCTGTGATGCTCGGGAGCCGAGACAGAGGAGGAGAATCAATTCACTTTTGGGGGGTGAAGTGATAACTCCAAAAGTGAATTGATTCCCCCCTTCTGCATTGGCCCTCGTGCATCATAGAGGGAAAGTTGCTGAGGATATTAGGCCCAAATATTTGGGGCGATATTCTTTGCACCACCCCCCTCTGCAACGCTCAGGAGCCAAGACAGAGAGGGGGAATCAATTCACTTTTGGGGGTGAAGTGACATCACAAAAAAGTGAATTGATTCCCCCTTCTACCTCGGCCCTTGTGCGTCACAGAGGGGGGTGGGGCAGAGGATATCAACCCCAAATATTTAGCGTCCCAAGGATATCAACCCCAGATAAAGAGGTTACTCACATCCTCTGCAACCAGAAATTAGTGCGCGCCATGAGTAAGACACAAAAGGGCTGGGGCTGTAAAAAGTATATGGGCCCATCCGCTTTCATTTGCCGCGCATTAATTTCTCAGCGCAGTGGATACGAGTCCAAAGGGGGTGGGCCCCATCGTCTATAGAATCCATATATCTGACTTTGATCTTCAAAGTCTACAGTGTTGATAAAATATTTTATTTGAATACTAACTGCTCCCTACCTAATTCAATTTTCAAATTTATTTTTGATGCATTAGTATCGCCGGCGTAAAATCAGCAACCTTGTAGTTTATTCAAAAGATAACGGAAAGAAAATATCCAAAAACAAAAAGAAAGACACAACACTACAAAGCCGGATCTTACCAAAAAAAAAACACTACAAAGCCGGTAACACTAATTCTAAAGAAAAAAAGAAGGATTAAAAAAAGGCTAATCTGACCAGAGAATCGACTACCCCACCGGCGGTCGGTGATACAGTCTTGGACGCCACTCCCCTGAATCACTCTTATTTGAATTTATCAGATCTTGCAGCTTCTCAACAAAACTATCTATATATGAAGACTCAAACCCTGGTTTCAACAAGATCTCCATCCACTTGCCGTGGTTTTCTCTCATTTCACTCCCGACCTTGCTGTCATCATCCATCACCAACTTCACAGCCTTGCACACATCCTTCCTAGTAAACCACCCGTCCTCTTCCCTTCTCTCCACCTCCACCGCCACCTTCAGTTCTCTGCTCAACAACCTAGCATTCAAGAACTGGTCCGCTACATGCGGCAATAGCACTAGTTGACAATCACTCATCAAGGATTCCCACGTAGAAGAAAACCCACAATGTGTCACAAAACATCCAACAGAGGGGTGTCCCAATATCAGCGTCTGCTGAACCCAGCCCCCATGAACTACTCCTCTCCCTCTAACCCTCTCCTCGAATCCCTTCGGCAACGCCTCTTCCACCGTCGCCGCCCCCACCGGCGGTGTCAGGGCAGCCAAGAAAGGCAGCCCCGTCAATTCCAACCCTAGCACCAACTCTTGGAACTGCTCTTTATTAAGGACACACTCGCTTCCCAATGCACAGTACACCACAGAGCTCGTCTTGAACCCTCCCAGCCACTTGACCCACCGTTCCTCTAGAGGAGATGCGGGTAGCTCGGGCAGGGTTGGGCCTGCTAGCAATACTGGCTTCCCGTGCTGGCTCTCTATGTAGTCGCAAAAGGGGCCCTCGAGCTCCCTGCACGTCCTGAAAGAAATGGCGTCGCACTGCTTCATGGATGTCATTATGAGCTCGGAAAATGTCATTCCATCAAAATAGTCGCGAGTTAGAAACTCAATCATTGGGCGGGATTCGAAGATGTGTAATTCCAGTGATGAAGAAGGGAAACCTGACGGGGGAAGCATTAAGTCCGTACACTTTCCCTTTTCGAAGTAACGTGCAGGGACTAAGTGGTGTGCGACCGATGTGGCCCCGACAATGCAGTGGTGGATTGATTTCATGCCGTACCGGCGTGCCAGGGCTGGAATCCAATGAGCCGTGTCCAGGAAGATCAAGTCAGGCTTAAGGTCGCTCAAAGTAGCCTCAACCTGGCCCTGCATGCGAGCCATTGCAGTCATAAGAAGATGACCCATGTGAATGGGTACGTCAGACATGGTCTCGGCACCGGGTGGGAGGCCATCGACGTGAGGGACGACCAGGGGGACAAAGTGGATGAGGTTCGGGTAGAAGTTGAAGGTCTCCAACTTGGTTCGGGCCTTGGTTGGCAACAAGAAGGAGACTCTGTGGCCTCTCTTGGCGAGCTTGTTTGCGAGGTGAAGGAAGGGGAGAAGGTGGCCAAAGGCAAACCAGGGGAACATGGCTGCATGAAAGGTGGTTGTAGTCATCTTGAAGCGTAGGAAGCTACACTCTTGGATTTGGCTTTCGTGTCTCCCCCCTCAAACCTCCCTAAATAGTTGGGCAGTGGTTTAATGGGAACCGTCCGGAGTGTTTGTTGGCGTTAATTGCTGCAAAGAATTAGAGCCCCACAGATGGTTGGTTTGGTGAGTAATAACTCACAATTATGTCGAAAAAAGCCAAAACGCCTTATACACATGCATCCAATATATATATATATATATATATATTATTCCTTTGGTAAATCTTACGTAAAAAAAGTGAAAATCACATTTTTGAATGGCGATTTTTAGTTTTTGGAGAGACACAAGATTATTTGTGCCCATGAGAGGGTCGTGTAAGTGGAAGATATATTTAGTGTAGAGGTATGTGAAAGAAGGAGCAAAGTCGCCTCCTTACCTACTACCTCAAAATAATAATAATAATAAATATAGTAGAGAAGTAGGTAGAAACGGCGTCAATAACGGCCGTTTAGAACCTAATGTAGTAGGTGCCAACATTTGCCAGATTTTCTTTTAATTTCTTTTTTCTTATTTTTATTTATTTCAGGACTTCAAATTTTTGCATGTTGCCATCTTGGCATAGAAGTATGACTAAAAATGTTATTTGATGACGAGGAATTTAGCCCAAGCCAACCGGTCAAGTGAGCCACCTGGGTTTAACCCATCAGCTAAGCAACCTACGTAGAATGATCACGTAAGTTAAGCGCCAAACCACAAACAAGACCACATAAGTAACAAACCAGTTGAGACCTGACTAAGCGTCAGGAGGAGAATGTGATAACCCTATCGATTGCCTGACGCCTAAGAATCATATGACTGAGAGTCAAACGACAAACCATCAGGAACTCTGAACGACCACCTTGAGTCGGCGACCATTGGGCAGGTTTGAACGAACCAACCATTACAAACTTGGAATATTTCTAACAATGTCATGTGACCGTACGAATTTTGAGGTAACAAGTTGATAACAAAGTGCCTTCGTCTATAAAAGAGGTAAGCAAGAAACCTGAAGGGGGGAAGAAAATGGAAATTTTTTTGGATAACAAACTTACTTAAGTGTCGGAGGGGTGTAAGTTGGCGCCACACTGATGCTCCTCATATTTTGATTGTAGGTGAACTCTAACAGAAGATCCTAGATCGAGCACAACTCGGAGACCATCTTGGTGAGTCAATATTCAGCATCATCAATGAACTTCGTATGTGGGAATTGTGAAGTGATTTTCGGAAAGACAAATATCGTATGGTTGAAACTCGGTCCGAAATGATGGAGGTCCGTCGAAATGCTTCGTCTACAAACAATCAAGATAGGAGGGAAGTTGAGACCACCAAAATTGCCACTCTAGAGTAGTAGATACAAAATCTCAACTAAAGTATAGAACGGATCATGCAACAAAATCAAGAACATAATCGGAGACTCATGATGCGGGAGGAGCACCATCCTTCCGATGACAATGAAACGTAGGAGGCTACTTACCCTCAGCACGAAAGGGAACAAGGTGCTGGACGAGAGAAGCAGGGGGACAGTCATGGCCCTGGTGCTTTGACGTCTTAACAGACTAATGGTGTGGGGGGAGGAGCAGCTGCCGAGTAAGAGTAGCAGATGCAGAGGATATAAGACCAGCTAGATGTCATGATGGAAACTATCAGGGGAAGGGCCTCTTCCACAATTGAGGCTCTGATACAAAAGATTGATCATCCATTTTATATGGTGGTTATGGCTTGTCCTCTCCCCAAGAAATTTGGGATCCCTTAGATGGTGGCCTTCGATGGAAACCGAGACCCCTTCAATCATCTCGAAACGTACAAAACTCTGATGCTCCTACACGACTACTTAGACAGGATCATGTGTAGGGGCCTTCCCAACAACCTTAAAAGGCTCTACGCGGAAATGGTTCGGCAACCTTCATTCGGGTAGCATTAGCTCATTCTCTAAGTTAAGCTAGTCATTCGCCAACCACTTCATAGGAGGAAGATGCTATCAGAGGTCAGCCACTTGCTTACTCAACATCAAGCAATCGAAGGGAGAGTTGCTGAGAGACTATGTCTCCCGTTTCAACCAAGAGGTGATGCAAGTTGATGATGCAGACAATAAGGTGGTGTTGACAAGTTTCATGGGTGGGTTGCTGTCTATAAAGTTCTTATTCTCCCTCTTTAAGTCTCCCCCCAGTAGCATGGCCGAGTTATTGCTTTGAGCTCAAAAACACATGAATACGGAAGACACAGTGGTTGCCAGGAGGGACTAAGGGGTCGAACCCCGAGAGCAGATGAAGAGAAAAAGAGACAAATGATAGAAAATGGCCGAGTGAGAGCCCAGGATCAAGGTCATGCCCGACCGAGAGGTAAGGCCGAGGGAGGCAAGGATGCTAGCTCAGTGAACACGAGCTTATAATCCCTTAAATTCATCCCTCGAATAGGTCCTCATGTACATGCAAGATAACACATCGTTAAAATGGTTCGAGAAGCTCAAGACAGCTCCAAAAAAGAGGTCGTAAAGGAAGTACTGTCATTTTCACCGAGACCATGGCCACAACACAAAAGATTATTTCAACTTATAGGAATAGATTGAGTTGCTTATCCAATAAGGCAGGTTAAGGCATTTTGTAGTGGATTGCCCTCATGCCCTTCTGAGAAAAAAGAAGTCCTCAGGTAGTAGAAATCCTAAAATGAGGGACATTGCAAGAGATAAAATTCATTATGGGAGGATCCGCTGGAGGCAGAGAATCGAACTTAGCCCAGAAATCCCACTCGCGAAAAGTTAAAGCATCTTAGGTAGAATTTTACTCAACAGATAGGCCATGAAAGCTCCCCCGGATTTGTCAGCAAGGCATCACATTCACCGAAGAGGACTCTTGCGGGGTACAACAACCGTATGATGACACTCTAGTAGTCACACTGGTCATAGCCAATCATCGAACTAAGAGGGTGCTCATGATTAACGACTACTCAATTAACATCTTGTATCTATCCACTTTTGAGTAAATGGGAATTGGGAGAGATAAGCTTCAACCAACAACAACACCCTTGGTAGGGTTCACCGGGGATAAATTATACCCCATAGAGGTAGTCACTCTCCCAGTCACGACCGGGTCAGTCCTCGACAAGTAACCATGGCAGTTGACTTTTTGGTTGTCGATTGCCCTTCTACATACAATGTCATCATCAGTCGACCGACATTAAACCAAATGAAAGCCATTACTTTCATGTACCACTTATTGATGTGTTTTCCAACCGAGGGTGGAGTCGGGAAGTTAGAGGTGATTAGATGACTACCCACAAATGCTACACGGTGTCTTTGAGAGGTAAAGGATCGAAGGTGGCTCTCACCATTGATGACCTGGATGAAAGAGAGGATGCCCAGTTAAAGCAGATTGGACCCATGAAGGACTTAAATGAGTTGAACATTGACCCTAACAGGCCAAAGAGAGTTGTCCAAGTCGAGCAAAAGCTTTTAAAGGAGTTGAAGCTTCCCTTACGAAAGCTCCTCACCACACATAGGGACATTTTTGCATGGACCCATAATGACATGCCAGGGATTGATCCGAGGATGATTACCCACTGGTTGAGCATCAACCCTTCAACAAAATCGATCAGACAAAAAAAGAAAAACTTCACTACTGATAGAAACCAGGCTATTACAGAGAAAGTAGATGAATTTTTAAAGGCTGGATTCATACGAGAAGTGACCTACCCCTATTGGATCGCCAACGTAGTCTTAGTCAAGAAGATAAATGGAAAATGGAGGATGTGTGTGGACTTCACCGACCTCAATAAGGTCTGCCCCAAAGACAATTTTTCACTTCCGAGGATAAACTCATTGGTTGACTCTACCTCTAGACACGCTCTACTCAGCTTTATGGACACCTTCTCTGAATACAACCCAATACGGATGGAAAAGGTGATAAGGAGAAAACGTCATTCATAACCGATCGAGGGATATATTGCCACAGGATCATGCCATTCGGATTGAAGAATGTAGGGGCCACCTATCAAAGATTAATGAACAAAGTGTTCAAAGCGCAAATCGGGAGAAACATGGAAGTCTACGTGGATGACATGTTAGTAAAAAGTATGAAAGTTGAGAAACACCTAGATAACTTAGAAAAAACCCTATGCATGCTCTGAAGATACCAAATGAAACTCAATTCGGCCAAATGTGCGTTCGAGGTGTTAGCAAAAAAAATCCTAGGCTTTATGGTCTCTCACATGGGAATTATGGCTAATCCCAAGAAGATTATAGCCATATTGGACATGAAGCCATCGTATACCACCAAGGAAATGCAACGGCTAGCGAGGCGAGTGGCGACCCTGAGCCAATTCATCTCAAGACCCACAATTAATGGTTCCATTTTTTTTGCCTTTTAAAGAAGGCATTCAAATGGACTAAGGATGTCGATTGAGCATTCTAGGGGCTTAAAGAGCATTTGGCATGCCTACTGAGCCTCGATCGAACAACGCAGGGAGAGGACCTGTACCTTTACTTGCCAATGTCCAAGATAGCAGTGAGCTCAGTTCTTGTTCGAGAAGAAGGACACAATCAAAAATCGGTGCACTACGTTAGCAAAGCCCTTCATGGCACAAAGTTGAGGTATCCGCCTTTGGAGAAGTTAGCCTACACGCTAGTAACCATGGCAAGAAGGCTTAGACCTTATTTGCAGGCTCACCCAATAATAGTGTTGACCAACCAACCACTGAGAGTGGTAGTACAAAGATCAGAGGTCTCGAGGAGAATGGTCAAGTGGGCTGTAGAGCTGGGCGAGTTCGACATCTGTTACCGACCAAGGACAATAATAAAAGGGCAAGCACTCATAAAATTCTTGGTAGAGCTGACATCCCAAAAATCAGATGAGAGAGACCCTCTAGGATCAAGTTGAATCCTGTATGTGGATAGGTTTTCAACTACCTCGATCAATGGGCTTGGGTTACTACTGACTACTCCGAAGGGACTCAAAATTGAGTAGGCAATTCGACTTGGATTTAAGGCGATAAACAATGAAGTAGAATACGAAGCACCAATTGTGGGTTTGAATGATGCAAAGGAGGCTAGAGCCAGTTAGATCATCATCTACATTGACTCCAAGTTTGTTGAGGGGCAAGTGATAGGCTAGTACGGGGCTAAAGAGGATTGAATGCAAGGGTACCTAGCCAAGGTAAAAGGCATCGTGCCCCAATTTGGTAAATTCGAGATCCAACACATCCCCAGAAGATAAAATAAGCACGTAGACTGACTCACCCGTCTTGTATCTGACGACAAATATATGGCAACATGCCGGCTACCAGTGGGCTGTTTCACCAAACCAAGTACAAAAAATGAGACAAGTGGTGGGGTCTGCATGAATGAGGCCGAAGATGACTAGACAACCCCAACCGTGTGATTCCTCAAAATGAGAGAGCTCCCACCCGACAGAATAGAGGCTAGAAAAGCCAAACTCAAAGTCAGTCGATACACATTAATAAACAACACCCTCTATAAACGAAGCTTCACCATGCCATACCTAAGATGTTTATCGCTGGAATAAGCGGACTACACTATGAGAGAAATCAACGAAGGAATATGTGAAACCCACTTGAGCAATCGATCGTTGGTCTATAAGCTTGTCCAAGCAGGGTTTTATTGGCCAACTATGTAGGTAGACTCAACAAATTTTGTTCGAAGGTACGATAACTGCCAGAGGTTTGCTAACATCCCTCGATAACCTGTAAAGGAGCTCACACCCATCATGAGACCGTGGCCCTTCTCTCAATGGGGGATAGATATCATGGGTCCCCTCCCCTTAGCAAAGAGATAAAGGAAGTTTCTGGTAGTAGCTATCAACTATTTTACCAAGCGGGTGGAAGCTGAGGCATTGGTGACAATCATCGAAGCGAATATACATGACTTTGTCAGGAAATCCATAGTGTGCCAGTTCGACATACCTTGGGTGATAATTACAGATAACACAGTTTGACAACTGGCACTTCCAAGAGTTTTGCTCTCAGCTAGGCATCAAGAACCGCTTTTCCTCTCCAGCACACCCCTAGGCAAATGGTCAGGTGGAGGTAACCAATAGGATAATACTAAAGATAATCAAGACCAGGCTGAAGGCATCGAAAGGACAGTGGGTCGAGAAGTTTTTGGGGGTCCTATGGGCATACAAAACCACTCCAAGGAGCCCAACCAGAGAGACACCCTTCGCTTTAGCCTTCAGTAGCGAAGCGGTCATACCTGTCGAAATTGGCATGGAGAGCCTTAGAACTCAATGGCTGCAGACCAAGCAGGCAAAAAGGGAGTTGCGGCTAAACTTAGACCTAGTAGAGGAGAAGAGAGATGAAGCCTCACTCCAACTGGCAACCTACCAGTAGAGAATCATGAAGTATAATGCAAAAGTTCGCCCAAGGGGGTTCGACAATGGGGATCTGGTTCTCTAGAAGGTGAGCACGATGACATAAATCCCAAGTGACGGAAAACTAGGACCTAGCTAGGAGGGACCATACCAAGTGACTAAGTTCACTCGAGCGGGTACTTACTACCTAGAAAGCATAGAAGGAAAGCCTTTGCCTCAACCATGGAATGTCAAACACCTGAAAAGGTACTACCAATGAGCATCTAATCTTAATTTTGAAATAATAAGTTTTGTGTTTGCTAACGTGTTCAATACAAAAGCGTTCAACAATGAAATCCCAAGCAGTGTCGGAAAAATGGACTAAGTCCAGTAAATGACCCTCGATATACAAAAGCGTTCAAGGAAGAAATCTCGAGCAATGTCGAAAAAATGGACTAAGTCTAGTAAAATGAACATTGGTCTACAAAAGTATTCAACAACGAAATCTTGAGCGGTGTCGAAAAAATGGACCAATTCCAATAAAATGACCCTTGGTCTACAAAAGCGTTCAATAATGAAATCCTGAGCGGTGTTGAAAAAATGGACCAAGTCCAGTAAAATGACCATCGGTCTACAAAAGCATTCGACAACGAAATCTTAAGTGGTGTTGGAAAAATGGACTAAGTCCAGTAAAATGACACTTGGTCTGCAAAAGCGTTCAATGTGAAATCCCGAGCGATGTTAGAAAAATCGATCAAGTTCAGTAAAATAACACTCAGTCTACAAAAGTGTTTTCAACGACAAAATCCCGAACAGTGCCAGAAAAATGGACCAAATCCAATAAAATGACCATCGGTCTACAAAAGTGTTCAACAACGAAATCCCAAGCGGTGTCAAAAAAAATGAACCAAGTCCAATAAAACAACCCTCAGTCAACAAAAGTGTTTAACAATGAAATCACAAGCAGTGTAAAAAAAATGGACTAAGTCCAGTAAAATGACTCTCAGTCTACAAAAGCGTTCAACAACGAAATCCCGAACGGTGTCGTAAAAGGGACTAAGTCCAGTAAAACGACCATCAGTATACAAAAGTGTTCAACAACGAAATCCCAAGCAGTGTCAAGAAAATGGACCAAGTCTAGTAAAACGACCATCGGTCTACAAAAGCATTTAACAACGAAATCCCGACTAGTGTTAGAAAAATGGACTATGTTCAGTAAAATGACCATCAGTTTACAAAAGCGTTCAATAATGAAATCCTGAGCAGTGTCAAAAAAATGGACCAAGTCTAGTAAAACGACCCTCAATTTTCAAAAGCATTCACTAATAAAATTTCGAGTAATGTTGAAAAAATTGACTAAGTCCAGTAAAACGACCATCGGTCTACAAAAACATTCAACAACAAAATCCTAAGCGATGTCAAAAAATGGACAAGTCTAATAAAACAATTATTGGTCTACAAAAGCATTCCACAACAAAATCCCGAGTAGTGTCAGAAAAATAGATTAAGTCTAATAGAACGACCCTAGATCTGTGATGCACCCTAAGAAGTGTTAGAATGCATAAAGAGTGGTTTATGTACAACTTACAACATGCAACAAGCAACTATAAAGACGACCATGCAAGTGAGTGCAAAAATATGTATATATAAAAATGTTCCTTGGCATATACATATAAAGGGCCTCGGCCCACAAAAAGAAGAAAAGAAAGAAAACGAAAATGAATGACAAAGACGGCCCTTGGCCTACATAACATAAAAGAAAAGGCTTCGCCTTCAAGAGGTGGCATCATCCTTCTCAGGCTCCCCCTTGCTAATCCCCGTATCTGCCTCAGGCCCAGCCAACTCAGATTCAGCATCAGCCTTAAACATGGAGAGATCGAGGCCTGGATACACTCAGAGGATCTGAAAGCGAAGAGTCTCGAAGCCACTGATGAAGTACTCTGAGGTGGCGTTGTTAAAGGCATCGGACTTTTGGTAAGAGACGACCGCTTCTTCGGCAACCTTCTCTTTCTCAGCCTCCTAGACCTCCTTCAAGTCATCCAAAGACCTTTGTAGTATTGTTGCCCCAGCCTTTTCTCCCTCAATTTGTTCTCAGACTTCTTCAAGGGTCACCTCAGTACCCTTCAGTGTATTCTCCGTCTCGGTGAGTTTCCTTGCCAGTGTTGACCGATCGACATCGGCCTCAGCAAGCTTCTTCCGAAGTTCACCAATGTAGGAGTCTGAACCAAGATAGCGACTAAAGAGAGCCGCAACCTTCGTCAACACCTGCAAACCAAAAGACATAGGTTCACCAAAGGATGGGTAACAAGGGTAAAGTGAAAAATGACTAGAAATATATGCTTTCTTACCTTCCCCAGATCAAAGAAGGTGCCCCTCGCCAGAGCACTCGAGCTAAGGCCCTTGAAGCTCTCCAAGTCGCCGTCGAAGAGCACGAGCGTAGATGAGACAGTGCTTGGTCTTCATCCAAAAGAAGGGATGGAAGGGCCTTCTCCTTGCCCTTAACAGACGACCTACTCACCACGTATGGCAGGAGGTTGGCCACGCACTCGACGAACAAGGCCATGACATTCAAAGATGCCTCCAAATCGACTATGGAAGGAATAGGTAGAGCGGTTGGGGTGCTGATTGTGACTGGTGCCTTGCTCAGCTTCCCCTTCTCAATAGAGCAGTGGTGGGAGAACTTTGGGTGCTTGTGGGAACTGGAGGTGGGGTTCTTTAAGGAAACCCTCACCAAGATGCCTTTAATGGTCGTGTAGACATGTTTGTAAAGAACAACGCAAGATGTGTTAGAACCATATATACAAAAAAGAAAGAAATTTTACAAAGGTTACAACCTGGCAGACTGATATGACCCTCATAAGGCCGGAAAGAAAAGGGCTCAAGGCCAAACATATATAAAAAGAGAGACTCAGGATTCACAAGCAACGAGTAATCCCTAACGGAGTGTGCAAAGGAATGATCCAGCCTGGTGAGCTCGGCCTCAGACAAGGGACACTCGGCCAAAACTTCAAAAAATATAATCGAGTTAAAATCAAGTTAGCCCGACTGAGACTGAAACAGACAAGGAAGTACGAAGGTAATAGAAAATTACCTGCTCTACAAGGCTCCCCTTAGATCTTGGAGATAGTGTGGATTCGGTCAACAAGCGTCTCCCACAGGCAAGACTCCCATCTGTCCTTGGAAACAAAGAAAAATCTCTTTTTTCAACCTCTGTTCGAAGTTGGAAGGCCAGTGATTAACGCTCGGTCGGGAGTCTAAGCAGTGAAGTACCACCAACCCAAGTAAAGTTTCACTACCTTTTAGCAGTAGAGGAACTCGGGAATAGTTAGGTGATCCTAACTGCCACTACATGCAGGCCATAAGACCATGCATGCGATCAAGATTCTCCACCCATTGGACATAATCTGACCCGGGGCGAGGCAAAGATGGGTTAACAACTGACGAACAAGCAACATGATGGGGAAGTGAAGACCGGCTTCCAATGCTTGCTCATAGACAAAAACCTCATTGGCAAAACAGGCAAAGGCTCACTCACCAGAGGCAGGAACCCTCAAACTAATCAACTCGGGTATTTTAAAAAATTGGCAGAGATCCCTAAGTCAAACCTGGGACACTGTTGATGAAACTCCCTCGACGGTAAAAGGAAGGCTGACAAAACAAGACCATCTAATGGGGTCTAAGGGCTAAGCCAAATCAGGGGTATCTTCCCTAACTAAGTTGTGATCTAGAGCCATGACGGACTTTGAAGACTCAGATTGGGTACTCATGCGGCCAAGAGCATAGAAACACCAATCGAGGGACCGAGGACTCCTAAGAGTTCGTCGAAAATCCGGCTAAGGAAAGAGAACTCAACTGTCAAGACACTTAAGTCAAGCAGACACTAGCAGGTACAAAGAAAAAACACAACGGGTTAGATGAAACCCTAATAGAGCCCCAGTAGGATCTAGGGTCGGACAATGAAGGGATAGGGGCTAAGAGCAAAGAGGATAGCAGATTAACCACAAATAAAAGAATAAATGAGAGAAAAAAGAAGAAAAATGTCAAGAAAGAGAAAAAAACATAGAGGGAGATTAGCAAATAATGAGATCAATGTGGTACCTCCAGATGAGCGAGCTGACAAAGGCACTGCAGACACCATTGGAGAGAAGGTCAGATGCAAGCAGGAAGAAGAACTCAAGGAGCAAAGGATTCGAATGCAAATGAACTGATTGAAGAGCAAGGGCATCCTTTATAGGCTTCCCCAACACCCACCGACCGTCGGATGACCCAAGTTAACCCCAATCGTTGGATGAGCACGCGATTTAAGGAAAAACGACAACGGATGTGATGCATCATGCCGTCATTAATGACACTGGGCTCGATAAAGGGGAATCCAAAATGACAACATGCTTATCGTCTCGGGTGACTCTTTGGATTCCCAACGTCTACTTAGACCGACAGACTAGGGAATGGGGGGGTAGATGATGACGAGGAATTTAACCCAAGCCAACCGGTCAAGTGAACCACCCGGTTCAACCCATTAGCATAACAACCTATCTAGATTAAACCAACGATCACGTAAACCGAGTGCCAAACCACAAACAGGACCACATAACTAACAAACCAGTAGAGGCACGACCAAGCATTAGGAAGAGAACGTGATAAGCCTATCGATCGCCCGATGCCTAAAAATCATATACAGACCAAGAGTCAAACGAAAAACCATCAGGAACTATGACCGACCACCTTGGGTCGGCGACCATTGGGTAGGTCTGAACAAACCGACCATTACAAAGACTAAAGACAGTTGCATACAAGAAGCAGTACATGGGCTCCACTAATGCCCAGTAGCCATATGTACTGTACTAACCTCCCAACAAACTTAGAATATTTTTTACAATGTCATGTGGCCATACGAATTTCGAAGTAATGAACTGCTAACAAAGGGCCTCTGCTTATAAAAGAGGTAAGCAAGAAACCTAAAGGGGGGAAGAAAAGGAAAATTTTGGAAAACAAACTGACTTGAGCACTAGAGGGGTGTCAGTTGGTGCCACACTGATGCTCGTCATCGTTTGATTGCAAGTGAACTCCAACTGAAGATCCTAGATCGAGCATGGCTAGGAGACCATCTTGGTGAGTCAAGATTCGGCATCATCATTATTCAATTATGATTGGTAGAATTATGAATGTGGGCATATTTTCATATGATACGGCCCTTTTGTGTGAGGTTACTATATCCAAGCAAGCCACAGTGAGTCCAATGATCTAGCTTGGTGGAAATCCAAGTTATAAACGGTCATTTCAAAATTGGGACTTGTTTTTCTCATAAATGGTGCGTGTAAGTATGGCTTAGGGGAGTGCAAGAGCCGGGTCGGGCCGGGGTAGGCCAAGGCTTGGCCCGTTATAGTAATTTTGGGCACGGGCTGGGCTGGGGTCCAAACATTTTTATAAACTTTAGGCCCAAGCCCAGCCCTAGTTATTTTATCGGGTTTCAGGCTGGGCTCAGGCTGATCCATGTCCCATAAATTTTTCAAAAAACACTAGCTTTGATAAAAATTGAACTCATGACCTCCTCTATAATGTACTCTTTAATCAACTAAGATATTGATGGAAGCTTGTTAATTTCATATATATATATATATATATATATGATGTGTTTTTTGAATTTGATGTCTCTTTTTTAGACGATTTTAACCCTCAGCACAACACGTGTCAACTTATAATTCACCATATACGCTACAAACACTTTTCATCACACACACACACATGTATATATAAATAAGTTTGGGCCTCGGGCTGGGCCGAGGTAAGCTCAAGCCCGGCCTAATTCGGTCCTTCAACTTGGGCTGGACCCTTATTGGGCCTAGCATGAGCCGGGCTTTTTTGGACCAAAATTTGGATTGCCCATGCTCGTGGTCAGCCCTAGTATGGCTGGATGTTATGTACTTCTAGGGATGTCAATTGGGTTAGGCCGAAGTCAATCCGAGCCCAACCCAAACTACATTTATTGAGCCCAAACTCAGCCCGAGGCTGTCTGCCCAAACTCGGCCCACTCTGAAAAAGCGGGCTCCAAGCTGAGTTCAGGCAACCCGATCTCAACAACCCTTTGGTCCTTTTATGCAATTTTCAACTCAAACTCACCATCAACTAGGGGTGGCAATGTTTGACACGACCCGCAAACCCGACATGATCCAACACGAAAATAAGCGGGTTAGGGTTGACCCTAAACGTGTTTCGGGTCAAAACAGGTCAACACGCTTTGACACGATTAATAAATGGGTCAGGTTTGGGTTGAGCCAAATGGTCTTGTACCCTTACCTTGACACAACTCAAACCCAACTCGCCAAGACGAATTACCCTATAACCCACAAACCCACATGACCCAACATGAAAATAAGTGAGTTAGGGCTGACCCTAAACATGTTGCGGGTCAAAACAGGTCAACCCGCTTTGACACGATTAATAAATGGGTCAGGTTAGGGTTGAGCTAAATAGTCTTATACCCTTACCTCGACACGACACGAACCTGACCCGCCAACACGAATTGCCACACTCAACAAATATACTAGGGTCTGTATTTTCTTTTGAATTTTCTATTTTTTATTTTATTTTATCCATTATTTAAAATAGTAATACATTTTTATTCAGACCAACTTGGGAGGAATACACTCGTATTTCTTCCCCTATGTATTTACTAGTCTTTTTTGATGTATCATGGGTTTATGTACTATAAGTTCCTCCTTTTCATAGTGGTTATGTACTTTGATACTCTTGCTTTTGTGGCAGTTCCACAGGCCTGCTGATTGTCATGCCTAGTGTGGGACCTACAACACGATACCTTAATGCACGACTATGGAAGTGCTGCTGATCGGGTTTGAATCCAAGACCTCTGCTCCTCTAGAAAGGCCGTGTAGCAACCACCATAACTCCGGCGTGTTGTTTTACTGTACACACGGCATGGATTTGGTGTACCCCTTAATGAACGCCTAACATCTGCCCATATACAGGAGCTGACACATGACATTGAAAAAGCAATTTACACTTTTTGGCACCATGTGTCGACCTCTGCATACGGTGGACCTTAGTCATTCGTTAAGGAGGTGCACCAAATCCTGGGGGAAGGACATATAGCAACTCTCATATTTGTGCTACTGTGAAAAATCCCAACAATACATATGACAGGAGATCCTCTACTTTTTAAACCAATTACGTTTTTTAGTTGGTAAAATTAAACCACTAACATTTGCGGTGCCATTGTTCATGTTTCTATTTAGTATGGCTGTAAATGGACCCAATATGGAGCGGATACAATAGGTTCACTTCACTGACCTAGACCCAATTAATAGGTTCACCTCCACCTAATTAGGAATTGGGTTTAACATTTTTTTTTTTTTTTCTATTACAAAATTCAAGTTTTGGTTTTCACATTAAGTATTAGTGTAGGTTGCTCTTTCAAGTAAGTACCTGAGACCTGGCCGGTTCCAGAAGAAACAATCTCATACTGATACCAAACCGGCACAGACCATGCTCACCCAATGATCACTCATAGGACTTATGTCGGTTGCTCTCAGGGTTGTAAATGGGTTGCTTGCAGACCCATATTACCATGTGCTCGCAGGCCCATAAGGCCTAACGCTCGCAGGGTTGTGTATACCACTTGCTCGCAGGCCCATAAGCCCAATTCTCACAGGCTTTGCAGCCTAGAAGGTGACTCAGCCCATTGCTTGTAGCATCTTGACAGACCCAAACCCGATTGGACCAGCCTGGCCCATCCTGAAATTTGGCCTAAAAAACCTGGACCAAGTTTAGGTCCAGAGTGTCTAGGGCCAAGTTTAAGCCCAATCTTAAGTTTAGGCTGTGTTTGGGATTTTCTGACCCGGCCTAAGGTCCAAGTGCCTGATGCCTATAGAGAGTTTTTTTTTTTTTTGCTGGGCCTAGCCTTGCCGAGCCTGTAATTTACAATTCTAGATTCCTCACAACCCTACTCATGTACTACATGTATCTTATTGTTGTCCCTGTCATGTACCTTGAAGCCCGATGGTAAATATATATGGATATTACTTAGCATTTGCATTTACTAAAATACCTTTCTACTCAAGCAACCTTGTTGGGAGGAGAGATTTTATACGCTTCCCCTATCCTCCGCTAACCCTGCCGAGGTCAACGGGGTGGAAACATCAGTGCGGAAAGTGATTTACACTTTTTGGGGGCGTATGTAAATCACTTCTGGCACTGCTGTACCCGCCCCCCTTGACCTTGGCAGAGGTTAGCAGACAATAGGGAGGCATAGAAAATCCTCGACGCTTTTTTTGCAATTTTGATTTTATACGCCAACTCCTAACCTCCGTCGAGGGTCAAACGGGTAGAAACATCAGTGCCGAAAGTTATTTTCACTTTTGGGGGGTGAGTGTAAATCACTTCTGACACTGATGTGACTGCCCCTTGACTTAGGCGTTTTCTACACCGAGTGTAGAAAAGCCTTGTTGCTTTTTTTTAGCCCGGCTTTTGTGCACATAAAATTCATATACAAAGCATGCACATGGACCAAGGGCCCGACACATCAGTGCCAAAAAGTGATTTACACTTTTGGGGGGTACTTATCATTTTTTTATGCTGATGTGTCCATCCCTTGGTCTGTGTGCACACATTGCACACGGATTTTGTGTGCACAAAATGGGGACCGCTTTTTGACCCATCATGGAGTCCATGTGTTGGATGTTCCTTTTTGTCCTCCCTGTCAATGCTTGATGATTAGAACACATGCGCACTTCCCATATATATCCTAATTGTGGAGAATCTACGGCTTCATTCAGCCTGAAGTTTAGGCAGGCTCGCCTTGGATTTGGTGCAACCCCTAAAGTGAACCTAAGGTAGGACTGACATTAGGGGTTGACACATCAGCACTAGAAAAAGTGACTTACACTTTTTGAGGATGCTTTTCACTTTTCAGTGCTGATGTGTCGGTCCCTGATGTCAATCCTAGTTTTGCCTGACTTCAGTTGGTCCTTCCAAATCATCACGGGGCATGCTGGGCTTATTTTATTTTGGGTTGAGGAGTTTGGGTTCAAGTGCTATATTTCGGGCTGGGTTCAGGCTGACATCAGCCCAGCCCATCCAGGCCTGATTTGTTTATGTTTCTATCTCTTTTCCTTTGCATGAGAGGCTCTTGCATATCTTTTGTTCAAATAAATAAGGTGCGATGACGACTCCTTTTTGCCACATGGTGTAGAACTATTGGGCTAAACTTAAGAAAGACTCTACGATGCAGCATACATGGATAACCCTGAGGATTCAACCAAGAAAAGGGAAAATGATGTTTAGGGTGTTTTTGTCGATGTTCTTTTAACCTGTCCGTTGTGGGTTTTTTTAATCTTAGAATGGAATTTTTTTTCCCCTTTCCTTATTAAGATGCGTTTCAATGCCAACACCCCATTGCCTGGGTGGTTATTGTTATTTCTATATTCTATGATATGTACACAACTCTATAAATAAATAGAATTTATTTTATAAGTAAAATACTTGAAATAAAATAAATAGAATGACTTACTTGTCTTCACGAAGTTGGAAAAATCAGAACTAGATTGATCAAGACTAGTGTTTGACACTGCGTCCTTAAGACAGATTTCGCCCCTTGTGATGGTGCTTACAAGCTTCTCGGACATTTGCCTTACAGGATACAATGATTGACTTCACACAGAAAAAGCACTGCAATCTATATACCTATCGAACCAAACTATGTTTGTATCTCTTTCTTACACTAATGCTAAGACACTGACTCACTATGATGCTTACGCCTTGTTTGAATTTCGGATACTTGAAATGAAGAAGGGATGACTTATTTATAGACTATTCATGTTTATTCAGAACAGGCATAGGGACACAACTTATGGTGTTCAAACAGACACGAAAGCAAAATGATGCATTTCTGTAACCACATTCATGTTTGTTCTGAACAGATAGGAGGTTAAAAGGTGTAATTTAATAGCCATCTTCATGTTCGTATAGAACAAACATGGTTAAAATGGGTGATTTAATAGCCACATTTGTGACTATTCGATCCAAACAGTCATGAAGGGTACAATCATAAAATCGGGTGAATAGACATGCCCCCACAGGTATAACCGAATCTAGGAGAAAGAAAACAAAATAGTAACAAAAAATTATCTTATTTTTCTTATTGACCTAACACGGTCTGGTTTGGTGCGCATGTGTGTGTGTTTATATGGGTCAAACCCATGTTGGCTAGGTCTTTCCCCATCCACAAAACAGCGGTGCCCCTTGGAGCCGAAACTTATGTCCAACATTAGGGCTGTTATTCACCCCGATGCCCGGCTTGACCTAAAATGAATAAAACATTGAACTAGCCCGAAACCCAACTCGAAGCCCAAAAAAATGATTTTTTGATTTATGTTTTTCATTGGTTTAATTTGGATGGTGAAAAAAATTTGCTATTAAAGCTCTAAAACTTATACCAATTTGGATGGTGAAAATGTAACAGGGTTTGGTTGTTAGAATAAAGGAAATAAATTTAGAACATTTTCTAACAAACATCGTTTTAGCTGAGTGGTTAAGGGCATAACATTTTTGTATTTATATGCCTCCACTCCATGTCGGGCTGCCCGAATGATTATAATAGGTCATGTTCAGGTAGAGGGGCTCGGGCTGAGTCCAGACTTGGGCTAGGGTTTTATACTTTGGGCTGGGCTCGGGTGGACCCCTGCCTAACCCAACCCGGCCTGATTAACAACCCTATCCAACATAACTGTATATGAACATACTAAGTTTCATGTGTTAATCCATGTAGAACTATTCAAGTTTCACACCCTTTTACCAGTTAACCAGTGTTTAACTAGGCACCTTTAGAGACAATTTCTCATTCACCCTTTAACGGTTTTGAGTATCCAACCATATTGTGTTATTATCCTCATTAAGGTGAACACAAACCCAAGTGGATCTGCATCAAACAACTTGTGGGTCCCACATTTATTTTGGCTCAAATATGCATAAACAATCAGATTTGAGTTCTGGGTATACTAAAATCTGGGCACTTTTCAAAATTGTTTCCAATAGTTATGGCACTGCCTCTCTAAGGGAGAGGTTGAGAGAGATCATGTGTTTGAGTCCATTCGATGGCATTTGTCGATGTCTCCTCCCCTACACGAGGTTGTGATAGTCAGCAAGCTATGGGGCTACCCCAAAAATAAAAGGGTTCCAGATTCCATGGTTCCAAGGAAGAGAGCGATGTAATACATGTGCATCCTAGTAAGTTGGATTCAAGAAAAATGGTTGATGATCTCTCTCTCTCTCTCTCTCTCTCTCTCTCTCTCAATCCCTAGCCATGTCGATGGTGGTAAATGCATCTTTGGTGCATTCACCAAACAATATAACTTTGTTACT
This sequence comes from Platanus orientalis, assembly GCA_025762735.1. Lineage (NCBI taxonomy): Eukaryota > Viridiplantae > Streptophyta > Magnoliopsida > Proteales > Platanaceae > Platanus > Platanus orientalis. The sequence continues at coordinate 32,834 of JAOXJP010266362.1, forward strand.
ATTCAAATGATAATTATCTACTGTTTAAAAGTAGCAACCATATGAAATATAGACATGATTGCTGGTGTAGGGGGATATTTCCGTCAACATAGACTCGTTTTGTAGCTATTCCCAAATAGTTTAGTTTCATTCTTTGAGGCTGCGTTTGGCAGCCACCTGTAATGAAATCATTTCATTTGAGTTTCCTAAGGCTTTTGTAGCCACAACAGGATGCCTAGGCTTTGGTGCAAAAGATCAGGTGCGAAAGAGGTGCTAAAGGCACTAGGGCCTGACACATCAGTCCCTCAAAAGTGATTTACACTTTTTGGGGTATGTTTTTTTATGGTGAGGTACCTGGCCCAAAACAATTAACTAAACGACCCACCCGAGCCAGACCAATTGCAACCCAAACCAAGCACCAAGCCATACATAGAACGCCAAACCGCCGACTAAGCGCCAGACAATTAGCGAGGTGTCAGACTGTCGACTAAGCACCAGACAATTAGCAAGGTGCCAAACTGCCAACCCCTAACCACCCAAGGGGACTAGAATACTGACTTGATCGTCGGAGTGGTGGAAGCCGGCACCACACCAGTGTCCTCCACTAACTGTTTGCAGGTGAGCCAGCCTTGGAGCTTTCGGGAAAGGATGACTAGACAGCCATCTTGGTGAACCAATTCTCGACTTCATTAGCTGGCACAGTCTATGGGAAGCTGAAAGCGTTTTCCCGAGAAGCTGAAAGCGCTTTCCTATAAGACAAAGGTCGTATGGTCAAAACTCACTCTGGAATGATGGAGGCTCACCAGAATGTTTCGTCCACAAACAATCATGGTGAAAGGGAGGTGGAGGCCACCAGGATCGCTGCTTTAGAGCAATAAATACAAAGCCTTAAATAGAGCATACAACGAATTACAAAGATAAAGCATCAACCTGAAATCACAAGAAATTACCTGGGGTATTATTGGCCAATAATGCAAGCGGACTCTAAGAATTCATTTAGAAGTCCATAGTGTGCCGGTTTGGCGTACCATGCGTGATAGTCACAAACAATGGGAAATAGTTTGATAGTTGACAATTCTGAGAGTTCTGCTCCTAGTTAGGCATCATGAACCACTTCTTTTCTCCAACGCACCCTCAAGCTAATGGCCAAGTGGAGGTGACTAATAGAACGATATTGAAAATGATCAAAACTAGGTTTGAAGTATCAAAAGGATTGTGGCCTGAGGAGTTACCTAGGGTCTTGTGGGCGTATAGAACCACCCTACGAAGTCCCATTGGAGAGACACCCTTCACTCTAGCCTTCAGGAGTGAAGCAATCCTATCCGTAGAGATCGGTCTAACAAACCTCAGAACCCAGCAACCAGATGCCAAGCAAACAAAAAAGAACTATGTTTGAATCTGGACCTCGTGGAGGAAAAGAGAACTAAAGTATTACTTCGAGTAGTCGCCTACCAGTAGAGAATGATGAAATACTACAATGCCAAAGTATGACCGAGAGGATTCAACAATGGGGATTTGGTTCTGCACAAGGTGAGCATAGCAACATAACTCCCGAACGATGACAAGCTTGGGCCCAACTGGGAAGGGCCATACCGAGTGACTAAATCCCCTCGAGCGGGTACTTATTACCTAGAAACCTTTGAGGGAAAACCCTTGCCATGGAATGTTGAACATCTGAAAATGTACTACCGGTAAGCATGTAATTCCAATTATGAAATAGTAAATTTCTTCTGTTTACTGATGTGTATAGCATAAATGATCTACAAACAAACGTCGAAAGAATGGACTAACTATAAAAATGGTTAAGTCCAAAAAAATGACCTCGTTCTACAAACTGTCTACAAACTATAAATGAGTGCTGAGCATCAAAATAATAGACTAACCATAGAAAAATTACCATCGTTCTACAAACGGTCTACAAACAAGCAACAAATGAGCGTCGAATGTCAAAATGATAGAATAACCATAAAAATGACCAATTCTGGAAAAATGACCCTTATTCTACAAACAATCTACAAATGAGCTACAAACGAGCGCTGAACATCGGAAGAAGGGACTAACCATAAAAATGACCAAGTTCAAAAAAATGACCGTTTTACAAATAGTCTACAAACAAGCTACAAATGAGCACCGAATGTCAGGAGAACGGACTAACCATAAAATGGCTAAGTCTAAAAAAATGACCTTCATTCTACAAATGATCTACAAATGAGCACTGAGTATCAAAAGAATGGACTAACCATAAAAATGGTCAAGTCTGGAAAAATGACCCTTGTTCTACAAACATTCTACAAATGAGCAT
>JAOXJP010266363.1:0-20549 GCA_025762735.1 Platanus orientalis
TTTGTTTATTTTTTTAGATTTATATATATATATATATATATATATATATATATATATATATATATATATATATATATATATATATATCCATTTAGTTGTGCCTATAAGCTTATTAAAACATTGGAGATTATTATTTATATGAGATGCAGGTTATCATCAAAAGGCTCGTTGATATTATTGTAGCTTGTAACGACATTCAGTCATAGTGGTTAAGAATAAGTTCGAAGGAAGGACCTATTCATCACCATAATTTGTCGAAGACTAAAACCTATCTTTTTGTAGTTGTTATAGTTACTATGGCCATTGTTGTCATGCTAATGATATCTTCCCATAGTTTAACAAAAACTTGATTTTTACGTACTCGACAAATTTTTTGGATGTGTGCATCTTCAATTCCAACTTATCTTATTGTCGGTATAGAAAGATGTGATTGTAGATCTCTTAGTAGTCAAATAATAAAATGACAAAGAAAAAAGAAATAAAATAAATTCATCATCGCCAGTTGATAACAACAATGGTTAAGAAAAAGAAGAGAAGATGAAGGCAAGAACAAAAATGGAAAGAAGGAAAATTTGGTCATATTTAAAGTTAGTTTGTTAGGATACATGTCATGTGGTGGAGAAGAATTTCAGCCTTTTGGTGAAGTTTCCATTCCAATAAATCTAGACTCGGTCAATACATCATAAGATAATAAAATCAAATGACTTGTGTAAAACAAACCATAATATCAAATTGCTAGGATATATTAATTAGGAACAAGTTTTGTTTGCTTGGGTTCTTGACTTGATTTCAGAGTCACTGAGATCAACCCAGATAGTCACATCACTTTTATTTTCATTTTAATAAAATACAAAAAAAAAAATATTTTGGATCAAGTATTATCTATTTCTATGTTAAATATGAGTAATTTATATTTTATTATATATATATATATATAATGATTAATTTGCCTTCAAATTCATATACAAACACCCAAACATATTCATATTAAGTCACACACATAATAGTTCATGCTCAATACAATAGAGCATAACACAGAACTTTCAATTTTTTCACATATGTACAAATAAACCCACATAGACATAAAAATGCACTTGCACATACATTGAGGTGATGTATCAAATATTTAAATTTAAGAATTACATATAAAAAATATGCTTAAAGATGCAAGTGTTAATCATGTAAAACATATTACTATACCATTATCCATGACTTATCAAGATAAGGACAAAAGATATAAGAACAACATTGTTTTTAAAGATACAACTGTTACCTTCTTACATAGTTGAAAAAATAAAAGTTATTGTTCATTTATTTACTTACTCGCATATTTAATTTTTGAATTTAAAAATAAAAGATAATGAGACAAAATTGATTACATAGAAGTCAGTCCCCAACTCTCATATACAACCTCGCATAATAATTCATAATAAAGACAAATGAACTACAGATTCATGAAATACAATGCCAAACAGTTGATCTACGACACTACAAAAAAACCATCAGACTTTAGATTCTATAAAAAAAACTTCATTCATTAACAAACTCATAGCATGCTTTATAAAGCAAATGAAACTTTGTTACATAATTGTTCTTCAGAAGTACCCATTGAGTTTTCATTTTGTTCTCAAATTCCAAATTAGGAATATATTTTGAGTAACATGAAACTCTGCATAGTTAATTTTTCTCAATAAATAATATTCTAAATTAAACTTTCATATAAAGGAAGTGAAACTTGAGACTCGAAAGAGACAAAGTTGTTTCTTAAAACAAAATTGAAACTTGATATTGGGCCTATTAAAACTAATTTGAAAATAAAAACCAAACTCTTTGTATTTTGAATGACGGATATTAGACCCTTCAATTCTCTGTAGGTTGCATGGTGCTTCAATTTTGAAGGATTAGTCCAAAATGAACTCTCTATGTTCTCAAAACTAAATCACGTCACAAGGTAAAATAATTTATGTACTGATTTGCTATAGCACACGTAAACATCTTTTAAGATTTTAAAATTTCACAACTTTACTCATATTTTAACCATTTGAGAAAGAAAAGAAGCATTTACGTGATACCATGACAACCAAACGTAGTCTTTGACCAGGACAAGAATATGAATAAAAGAACCAAAATGAATAATAGGGGAATATGAAGAATATGGGGTTATTCAATGTTTGAGGAGAATCAACTCATACCAAAAGATGAAAAAGGAGAATAAAATCACACACACACGCACACACACACACACACACACACGCACACACACATACATATTTACACACGCACACACATATGTGTATATATAAACTAATATTATTGCCTTCGTATTCTTTATTTTGTTTTTCGTTCTACAATCTTTAATTCTTGAAAATTTAAAATCATTAAAATCTATAAATTTGTGGAATTCTTCTCAACTTAAAGGGTTTTATATATGTTAGAATGTTTATAATTTAATTCTTAAATTTATGTAGTTTCAAATTTTAATAGACATATTTAATTTGATAATGGATTAGATATTATTTTCTTGTAACTTTATGCAATAAATCATTTTTCAATTAAATTTAAAAAGTTATAGATTTTTTGATGAATATAGTTGATTGTCATCATAAGAGCAGATTGATCCTATGGATATAAAATAGTTATATACATATATATATATATTAAAAATTTGTGACTTATTAGTATTCTTTTTTTCTAGTAAAGAATTTAAGTTTATTTAGTTTTATTATACATTTCATATATCTTTATTTATAATATAATTATTATTCTTTCATGATGTTTAGCTTCTTTTCACATTTGAGCGATTTTTAACATGGAGGAATATTTAATTTGTTTTTCACACTTACCATTTTATTACTTTATAAATTGTTATTCATAATTTGGATCTATTTATATTGTTATTTAGTTAGATTTATAGTGACATAAATTAATTATAATTGTCTTGATTGAAATGATCACTTCAATTATTGTTAAATAATGAATGAGATTTGATAACATTATGTTCATGGGCATGATCAAATTGTTGACATATAATATTAGCATTATTTGGCTGAATCAAGAAAACATCAACTGTACTACTAGAATACTTAATTAAATAATATATTTCATTTATTATATTGATGTTAATTAATGATTCAATACAATCAAATAGGTAATCGCGGAAGTGGGTGAGCTAGGGACCTAGTACCTTATTTATCTATCTATCTGATAATCAAACCCCTTTGCCTATTTACTTTGGTGATAGATTATTAATAATAATCATAGAATTACTTTATTCATGAAAAAGATAGTTTTCAAATATAATTTTTTTTTTCAAAAAGGCAGATGTCTAATCACATCTATAAATCGATTAGTGGAGACTTTTGTCATTTGCAAGTGTGATGAATGTTGAATATTCTCTCACATGACCTTATGCATACAACAATCACCTTCACAAGCTTTAAAAGAATCTTTACATTGTTTTTTTTTTTTTTTCGGTTAATCCCCGCTTTTTCAATAAAGTCATTTGACGATTAAGAAGCAGCAATTATTAATATCTAACATTTTAAATGTTACTAATTAAGAGGAGCAATTATAAAAATTCTAACTTGAATTTTTAGTTAATTATATATATTAACCTTTTTTAAAGATACATGAGAAAACTTTAGGCATATCTCAGTTATAAATATATGCTTTATTATGCTTCTAAGTAAGACTACTATTATTTGTTAGTGCAGCTTAATTTTATTCTATTTTTGTTGGATATTAAATCTAGTTAGTAATAAATTATACATATTCAAAGTGGAAAAAAGATTAACAAGTAAAAAGATAAAGATTGTATACTAAGAAGTTGAAGAGCAATTGGCTTTACAACAATCAAAGTGAATATGTGGGCAGCTCAATAAACTCCAAAAAAATAAAGATTGTGTACTGCTCGTGGTGTGGTCACGCATTGGTCATAGAAAATTTACTCCCCAAATATAAGTAGGAAATAGAAAATTGAAGACATATATTTCCTTTTCTATTTTTTTCCTTGCTATCAAACACAACAAAAAAGAGAGTAATAGAGATGCGACCCTTCAACAACATTCAAAACTTTCAACAAAGCTCATGTGAAGCTGCGACCACAACTTGACACATACCCAACAAGAGCAAGGCCGGATTTGGTAAGACAACTTAGAAAGTGGCTAAAGTTGGAATGACACACATCAGCGCAGAGAAAGTCAAATACACTTTTTTGGGGGATATTTTTCACATGTTGGCACTGATGTGTTGGCCCTGATGTCATTCCAACTTTAGCCACTCTCTAAGTTGTCTTATCCAACCCGTTTACAACAAAAGCCCTACAGTATAAAACCCAACCTGACCCGACAAAGTAATACAAAACCCGTCCTAGTAAGAGCGGGTGCAAGTAATCCATATAATCCGACCCAATTGCCTTTATAAATCCACTTGCTAGTCCAACTACGTGGACGTAAGGTATACCATGACCTCACGCCAAAGCTTGCAAAAGGCATTGGATAGACGCACACACAAAGTAACCACCATAACCACCAGCACCTATTTCATGCTCTCAATGCTTGGACCCACATTGCTTATCCGTTTTAAATATCCAATTCTTTGTTTCACTCAACTAAACACAAACATGTATCATCTCAAACCTAATTCACACACTTTTCATTGCAATTTCTAAGAAAGAGAGGGGCATTGTTTTGTCTTTCTAGAGCATTTGATTTATTGAATAGACAAATATGCCCTTGCCACTCACAAAACTAGCTACGACCGTATATTTTGGATATTTGTCTTGGAGTAAACGGAAGGCATCTACTTTACATCAGCACTCCACGTCTCAAAGTCTTATCGTCTTTATGATTAGCTTGACTTGTCCAAGGAGGGAGAACTAATCTTAAGAATAAAAAAGAGAGAGAGCCAATTGAGTGTCTTCCAAGCCACAAATTTTAAAATGATCTCGACTCATTTTTTAAACACGTTTCATGGTAATAGAACTAGAAAATCAAAACAGAATGGGCATGTTCCTGTTCCACCTTCCAAGTTGTAGTGTGGGAGGTGGCAACGAGACAAGCTTTGCCCAGCAGCTCAGCTTTGGATTGAATTGTTGAGTTCAGGCATTGCTGGCCGGTCAGAGGAAAAACAAAAGGCTCAACAGCTTAATGATTCATTAATCCAATCTGTCTTCTTTGAAAATTACTATTTATACACACATATAACTTAATCAAACTGCTCAAGTTTGATGAGAAAACAAGTTCAAGTGTAGATTTAAGCTTAGACCCGGTTCATGACGAGTCAAGCTTTGAGCTGAACCGAGTTAACTTGGCACGTTGCCACCCATATGCCGGTGAGGCTTTTCTATGCTAGGCGTATGCAAACGCTGAGGTCAACAGGGGGCCACATCAGCATCAGAAGTGTTTTACACACCCCCAAAAAGTGAAAATCATGTTTACACCTGCTTGATCATTGGCGAACGTGGCGCCGGTTAAGGGTCGACTCATAAAATCCAAACCACCCCTATCTATACAGGGCATCACTGAAACTCCGATCTCAAAATGACTCTTACAAACAAGTATCTTGGCTTGCATCGGACCACACATAAGAAAATTTTAGAAGAAAACAAGAATAACTAGAAAAATTTTAACCATCCGATCATCGGATCATGTTGATTTTGTCCAGGTAATCTTTTTAAGTAGGACCCATTTTGTTCTGATTCTCAGGATAAGCAACACTGTTTTTATGACTTTTTCTAATTATTGTAGCCTCTAGGGATACTTGATGCTTCCGTTAAGGAGTGAATCTACAAAGATAATCCATTCGTTGGTAATTACTAAGTTTCAAAGGTGCGCGCAGTACGCATACTATTCCACGTCAACATCGATCGACGATGGGGGCCCCACCGAAGATCGTGATCGCTTCGCCGGCACTGCCACGTGAAAGCGAGGGTATGCGTATGGTCGCCGGCTGCGCGAGTTAGACTTTCCGGCCCAAGCAAAGACCCGAGTCGTCATCCCGCAACAGTGGCTTCTTCAAATGATGTCCTCAGTTTTCCAACATTTTTGTAATCTACTAAATCTTTATCTCTAAGACTCTCTCACTCTCCCTCTCTTATAAAAACCCTAGAAGGAGGAGAACGATTTGTTCTTCCTTTTTTTTTTTTTTTCAGGTAAAGATCAATTCTTCAGCTCTGTAATCAATCGTTGTACTGTAATTCGTATAATTCAGTTTTTCTTTTTAGCTCATTTGAAATTATTCAAAGTTATAGATTTACGAATTATTTGAATTTCTTCTCTGTTTCTGTTTTCTACTCTCTTTTATTTTTTCACATTGATCATAACTTGTACTTTCTTTAAAGATATGGATTTTATGAAAGGTTTATTTCATCTCTAAATTCTTTCACGTTTCTGCTTTTAATTGATTATAAAATGGTGGAGCTCTTCATGTTTTGTTTTACAGTTAATCAGTTCGATCCGCTTTTGAATTTATAATTATAGTTATAAACTATAATCCGGTTCCTACTTGGACAATCTTGTCATGACAGTCACACAATAAAGTGTCTTAACTGTGAGAGTAGGTTGTTACGGAACTTTCACTTGGTTTCTATATTTAGACGTAACAGATTACCTGATGAGCTTTTTAATGGGCTCTGGGTTTCTCCTTTATTCTGTTAATTGGATTGCTCATATATGTTTGCTTCAGAGCGTGAGAGCATTGAATGTGGTGAGGAAGTCATGGGTTCTCGTTTGGCCAGTTTGAGTATTCTGTTCTACATGATCTTTGGTCTGTGTGCTTTAGACCGAAGTTTCGTTATTGGAGCAGACACGAATGTGACTGCGCACTTGTTCGTCAATGCTTCTGAAGCATCGAGTTGGCAGATCCCTGATACACTATTTGGCATATTCTTTGAGGTGAGTTTTTGACTTGTAATCATTAAATTTTGTTAATTCAGAATTGGGTTATATTGCTATTGCTATGTTTAATGTTATGTTGTTCTAAGTGATTCTCTACTATTCAAGCATTGTAGCTTGCATTTAATACTTCGTTTCCATGATATATTGGCAGTTCTCTTTTGTTTTTTTGTTTTTTGTTTCGACTTGTAATCATTAATTTTTATCGATTTTGATTTGGGGTATATTGCTATTGCTATTTCTAATGTTATGTTGTTCCAAGTGATTGTCTCCTATTCAAGCATTTTCGCTTGCATATAATACTTAGTTTTCATCATATACTGGTAGTTCTCCTAGTTTTATGTTTTAAATGTAAACTGTTTTAGTTGCTGGCCTTATTATCGCTTTGAGTTGGATTTGCAGTTGTACCTTAGAGAGTACATCTTGTAATGCTGTTTCTGCTCTTGCTACTTATTTGTTTTCAAAATGTTCTATGAGTCATTTCAAACTTATATGTAGTGTAGGACCACAGAAGGATATGGAGTTGGTAGAAGACTTTGGATTTTCATGGATCCACTTTAATGTGGTTGGGGTGAAGGGCTCCTGAAATTTTGTTATATTATTCTTATTGGAGTAAACTACCATTAATCGTTACTTTTTCTAGAATTCAAAATTTGTGAGGCATATCTATCTCATGGGCTTTGGTTCAATATGTTTTACTTGGTTCTAGAGAGTGAACATTTTCTGCAATGCTTTCCTGCAGGAGATCAACCATGCAGGGGCTGGTGGATTATGGGCAGAGCTTGTAAGCAACAGGGGTAATTCGAAACTCTTGATATATTTCCAAGTTATGAAGATTCCAATTTTAGTCTATACAGTATTTTGTTCAGTGGCATATGCTTTGGTTTGTTTGTCAGCAGTATATGGGCTGGTTTAAAATTGAAATGACATATTGCATACCTGATAGCTGCACTATTTTGCTGCTGCATGTTATGAAATTTCATACATTTACTCATCCATACACAGGTGGCACACATGCATGTGTTTTTGTACTCCCCAATCATTGGGCCACATCTTGGATCAGTGATAGACTGAAGATTATACCTATATAATGATTTTTATTATACAATAAATAGACCTTTGTTTCTTTCTACAGCATTCAGTCAATTGCAAAAACTCCATTTATCAGTTGCTTAAGATATCAAAATGGGCCAATTCCAAGATGGCATATCTCTTAAATAAGTTCAAAGATTTTTGGAATACCTGCAGGCTGTAAATTGGTGAAGTGTGAGGTTCAAACTGTGTTGACAATGAAGCATTGCTTCTATTTGACACCACATTTCTTCCCTGCCAATTTTTGCTTTTGTTTCCTTTTGTTTCTGCTATTTTTTTTGTGCTGCAAAAAGGGGTATGGAAAAGGATAAAGTGAGGATTTCTTTTCAAGGTGTTGTTGTGCTTGATCTTTGAAATTTTTTTATTTTCTTATTTTTTGCATTAAGAGTTCTCATATAAATGATGCAATTGCTGAAAATATTAAAGAATCTATTTGATTTCATTTCAATGTGGGTGTTTCTATAACCCTTCCATAACAAGAAATAGTAATAATTGCTTGTTGGCTTCAGCCCATAGTAAACTCAGTCTTCACTGTTGAGGTTCTGATGCTGTTTCAATTACAGGTTTTGAAGCCGGGGGCCCTAATACTCCCTCAAACATTGATCCTTGGTCTGTAATTGGAGATGAGTCATCTCTTATCGTGTCAACCGATCGGTCATCATGTTTCAGCCGTAATAAGGTGGCTCTTCGAATGGAGGTACTTTGTGATACCGAAGGCTCTAATATCTGTCCAGCTGGAGGAGTTGGAATTTATAACCCTGGGTACTGGGGCATGGTAAGAAGTAATTGAGAATTGAGATCCTACTCTTTCATAAAGTGATTTTCATTCCACCTTTTTCCCTGGAGGACTTCAGATCACATCCTATGCCAATGGAATGCTACCTGTTCTAATTCTTCTGAATTCTCATCTCATAGTCACACTAGGTCTTTAAAATAATTTGCGACTGGAATACCTCATTGCCTATTTGATAAAATCTCATTTTGAAGAATGAAAATTATCTTATCTCATTCCATTTCAGTCTTCCTCAGATACCATTAACCCAAGGATATGATTTATTGATAATTTTTTATTTGATAATTTTAATCGTAACCTTTAATTTTCTTGTTAGATCCAGCATGACTCGTACTTCATTCACTTCTGCAAATTTTAATTCATTTATGAATAGCTTGTTGATTAGTCTTTGAATCCTTGTACTTTTCTTATGGGCAGAATATTGAACAAGGGAAGACCTATAAAGTAGTTCTGTATATTACGTCACCAGAATCAGTTAATGTATCAGTTTCATTTGCAAGTTTAGATGGAACGCAAACCCTGGCTACTGCCAATATCATGTGAGCATCTTTTGAGTGTTTGGACAATTCTGTTTTTGTTCTAAGCAAATTGTCTGCTGCCAGCCAAGTCTTCTTTGCAATACTTTCGAGCCCTTCTATTATTTATTTTATACCTCTGTTGAATTACTTTTGTAGTGCTGCTGCTTCTGATGTTTCGAACTGGACAAAGGTAGAGGTTCTGTTGGAAGCTAAAGGAACAAACCGTACTGCAAGGCTTCAGTTGACAACAACAAGAAAAGGAGTGATATGGTTTGATCAAGTGTCAGCAATGCCATTGGACACTTACAAGGTATTGTCACTTGAAAAAATTTTAGTTGGATTAATGATACAGATTTGGTCATTTTGTAGTTACATACCGCATAACAACAGAGCCCTATCCCAATTTCTCAATTACTTGGGGGATAGATTTGGTCACTTTGTAGTTACATGTGAATTAAGAAAAAAAAGAAAAGAAAAGAAAACTGTCTCTAGTCCTCTTTAACTGATACAAAAGCATTTCAATGTCACCCAAACTTTTTAGAAAACTGTAATGACTTTAATTTTTTCTTGTTTTGACAAAAAATGATGCTGGTGTAATGACTCTAATCATGTTATCAGATTATTTTTAATTTTATTAACGGCATATATGGCCCTAAATAGAGCGGAATGGCAGAACAGGATTCGTATAGCAGACCTCAAATGTTTGGGATAAGGTGGTTGTTGTTGTATTATTTTTAATTTTACTTTATCAGATAATGCATAGATTATGTGACATTTTTATGAGTTGGTGTTTAATTAATAATATAACATTTATTATGTTGTGTATCTATCTACCTATCCATCTGTGTGTGTGTATTTACACCTTTTTTTTATAGTTTTTCTGTTAAAATTTAAGAAAAGAAGAACATTTATATCCTTAGGAGTTTTTTTTTTCCTTTAAAAGAATTTCCCGATAATCGTATATATGACTGTGGTGATACTACTTTTATCGTGGATAATATAATCGGTGTTTCTGCTAGAGTTGTGATTAAAGATTGTTATATCTTGCATTTTGGATAAATGATGCTGTTAGACAGTTAAAGTTGGTTAATAACAGATGGACTCTAGCTAGATGAGTGATGTATTATGACGATGCAAAAATGCATATGCTAAATTTTATTTCTAAGTTCTGGGGTGTTATTGAAAAGATATTAGGTTTCTTATAAAAACTTTAAGCTAATAGCTAAAAAACATGGCTTGTTGATGGAGTTGGAGAAGCTTTTTTTTAAGAAAGTCTTTTGCTATTAGAAACCATGTGGTTATTATAAGGGGTGGGGCATGTCCTTGCAAGATGAGGATCATAAATAAGAGTTGTGTGGGATATCAAATTCTATTTAGTATGCTCGAAACACCTCAAATCCTTAGAGAAGAAAAATCTCTTGCATGATATAAGAATCTGCAAAGAAATGCTATTTGCTGAAGCTGAGAATTGAGTTCTGTCAAACCATTTATTTATCCAAGAATATTTACTCAGCTGGGAAATTTTAAAATGATATCTAATTATTTTAAGAATTAGTTATTTTCTAAATGTGAGATTGGGCAGGCTGAACCTTTTGTGTACATACTCTCAGATATGATGTTTTAGTAGTGTTGAGGGAAAAATCTATTTGTGTGGAAGGTGCTCTGATGAAATTGTCACTGCAATTGGTATGATACCGTTTACTGTTGACCACTTCAGAGGATTGCGATGATGTAGTTTGAAAGATCAGCCCAAAAGAGAGTGAAACAACATGTGGTGCTCAATCTATGGAAACAGACTATGGAGAATACTAATGTGTGCAAGGTAGGTTTCAGCACTATAATGTAAAAGTAATGCAAAACCTAGTATATGGTTGCATGCTACACAAAGTACCCCAAGTATGATAACACAATTTAGTTGGAAAAGTTGATTCTCAATAAATTGAAGAAAAGAGGGGAAAGAAGAAGAAGAAGAAGAAGAGAGAGAGAGAGAGAGAGAGAGAGAGATGATTGGGGAATTGTATGAGTGTGTTCTCATACAGTGGAGTGTATTGTTGTTTATACCATATTACCATGTAATTACGACACTAAATACAGTAGTATAACATCCCAAGTACAGTATGACATAAATACCTTCCCATACACATGTATTCTAAGTTCTAACATAAACATATATTCCAACACTCCCCCTTTAGCTGGAGAATAGATATCTATCATTCTTGGCTTGCGAATCAAATACATGAATTGTGCTCCACTCAAGCCTTTAGTAAACACATCTGCAATTTGGTCTGTATTCGGAATGAATGGAGTGTATATGCTGCCCTTTTTGAGATGATCTTTGATGAAGTGATGACCCACCTTCAAATGTTTGGTATGATAATGTTGGATAGGGTCATGAGAAATACTAATTGTTGCTTTGTCATCACAATATAGACTCATTGGTCTCATTATTGAAAATCCAACCTCATAAAGTAACATCCTCAGCCAGAGGGACTCACAGATGCCGTAAGCCATACATCTAAATTCGGCCTTTGCACTTGATCTGACAGCCACTGATTGCTTCTTGCTCCTCCAGATAACCAAATTTCCTTCAACAAAAGAACAATAATCAAATATGGATTTACGATTTGTGAGTGAGCCAACCCAATCAGCATCAATATATATTTCTACACGTAGATGACCATGTCCCTTATATAACATTCTCTTTCCCGGACATCCTTTTAGTTATCTAAGAATCCTATAAGCTGCCTCCTTATGATTATGTATAGGAGCATGCACGAACTGGCTAATCACACTTACTGCATACATGATATCTGGACGTGTCAATGATAGGTAGATCAGCTTCCCTACTAATCTCTGGAATCTCCCGGCATCAATAAGTCTTTCATTGTCATTTTCCTTTAGTCGGTGATTTGCCTCGATAGGTGTAGAACATGGTTTACCCCCCTCCATTCCTGACTCTTTCAACAAATCTAGTACATATTTCCTTCGGTATAGAAATATTCCTTACTTTGATTTGGCCACCTCTATCCCAAAAAAGTACTTTAGAGTGCCCAAGTTCTTTATTTCGAACTCTTTTTTCAAATGACCTTTAGATTAGCCACTTCAACATCATCATTTCCTATAACTACAATATCATCCACATATACAATTAGTGTTGTTATCTTCTGCCCCTCGACGTTTAATAAACAATTTATGGTTTGCTTGAATTTACCTATATCCATAGCATATTATGGCAGATCTAAATCTCTCAAACCATGCACGTGGTGACTGTTTTAGAACATAAAGGGCCTTTCTTAATCTGCACACTTTACCCTCGGCATTTGATATACAGAATCTAGGTGGAAGAACCATGTATAATTCTTTTGTTAGATCTCCATGTAAAAATATGTAAAAATGCATTTTTTACATCAAACTGTAATAAATGCCACTTTTGATTTACTTCCAACGATATAAGCACCTTGACTGAGTTCATTTTGGCTATAGGAGAAAATGTCTCTTGGTAGTCGATGCCAAAGGCTTGAGTATACCCTTTAGCCACTAGCTGTGCCTTATACCTTTCCATTGATCCATCAGACTTGTACTTGACTGTGAACACCCATTTGCATCCAACAAATTTATTTCCTTTAGGAAGATTCACTAATTCCCACGTCTTGTTCTTTTCCAAGGCTTTCATTTCTTCAACCATTGCATCCTTCCATTATGATTGTGACAACGCCTCAGTTACACTGCGAGCAACATATATGGAGGACAAAGTAATCCAAAAGCTATGAAAAGAGGAGGATAATGAATGATATGACACAAAGTTATATATAGGGTGTTGAGTACAAGTTCTTACACTCTTCCTAAGTGCAATTGGTTGATCAAGATCATCAGAATGGTTTGAAGGAAAAGGAGCGGGTAAACCATTACCTATTTCAGGAACTAAATTTGAAGTCAACTCCTAGAGTGGATCATGAGAGTTCGAGACTGGTGCCACCTATTTCTTTATCTGGAGTATACTTGTAGCTCACTCTACCCCTTTCTTCCAGCACCATCAAAGTGATATGTGGGAACGGGAATAGGAATACAAATAGGAAGTGGAACATAACTAGACAACTCTCCACCTATAGACTGTTGTTCCCCCCGAAGAGAAGACCTAATGGAAGAAAATAAAGAAATACTCTAAAAAAGGTCATATCTCGAGAAATAAACTTACGTTGAGTAGGAGGATGATAACATTTGTAGCCTTCTGGTTTACACCACCAAAAAAAAAAAAAAAAAAAAAAAACCATTTAAGTGCCTTAGGGTCTAGTTTGGTGCGACCAGATTTGGGTACCTGAACACAGCAAATACAACCAAATGTTTTAGGAGAGAGTGAAAACAATGGTGATTCAGGACATAGGATTTTAAATGGGGATTTGAAAGATAGGACACGTGATGACATCCTGTTCATAAGGTAGTTAGCTGTTTGAATGGCCTCATACCAAAAAGTCTTAGGCACATTCATAGTGAACATTATGGCATATGCAATCTCAAGTAAATGTCTATTCTTCCTCTTAGTTACCCCATTCTGCTTAAGTGTGCCAGGCAAATGGTATGGTGAACAATATCAGACTCACCTCGAAAGGAAGACAAGTCATGAGAAAGATATTCGCCACCATTATTTGATCTTAATACTTGGATTTTTGGATTGAACTGGATGGTAACCATCTTGTAAAATGATTTGAATGCAACACATACATCACTTTTTCTTTTCAATAGATAGACCCATGTGGCATTGTGGCCTGAGAACAATCATACACAAATGTTACGAAATAATTAAAACCAAATAATGAAGTAGTAGGTGATGGCCCCCAAACATTAGAATGCACCAAAGAAAAATGAATAAAACTTTTATTATTATTTCTTATTGGGTAAACAGACCTATAATGCTTGGCTAATTGACACGGTTCACATAGAACATCAGACTCAGTGACAGAAAACTGAGGAAACATCCTCCTTAGTACAGAAAAAGACAAGTGACCCAGACGATAATGCCATGTATACAACTCATCTGATTTGGAAGAAGGAACATTCATCTTTATTACTGAAGTAGCTACTAGAAAACTGGAATCTAACATGTACATGCCATCCTTCTCACGTCCCAACCCAATTGTTTTCTTCATCCTCATATCCTAAAACACACAATGAGAAGGAAAGAAGGTGACAAAATAGTTAAAGTTCTTTGTACGATGGCCGATGGACAACAGGTTAAGAGTAATGTTAGGAACATGCAAAACAGATGGACGTAAGTCAGGGGTGATAGGGATGTATCCCTGACCAGGTATAGGGGAAAGAGAACCATCTGTAATTCTAACTTTGTTCTTATCAGAACAAATATGATAGGATTTTAAGAGAGAAGACATGCCGGTCATATCATGTGAGGCTCCTGAATCTATAATTCAGCGACATTGAGTCTTAAATAAAGCAAATAACCGTCTCTCTTAAAACCTTAAGGTTATAGAAGAGGTTAGAGTTAATATACTTAATATATTTCAATACTCCTCCTCAGGATGGACACTCATAAACAATGGACACAGGGAAGCTTGGTGCAAGACAACAAAATGTGCATAAATGTACACAGAGATGTTGGGAGAATAATTGCGACCATGGGGAGATTTGAACTTGTGACCTAAAACCTGCTCTAATACCATCTTAAATAAAGCAATTAACCATCTCCTCTAAAACCCTAAGGTTTATAGGAGAGGTTAAAGTTAATATACTTAATATATTTCAATATTGAGGACTAGAAATAGATGCAGACAGGGCAGCGCAAATGTAATTGAGTGCACAAATGAAGATGTAGAGGCAATAGGAGGATACTCAAGCTGAGAAACGAAGCGCCTAAAAGCCTTATTCTCATCTCAGGATAGACCTCCATCTGAAAATCCAAATGGAACAAACGCTGGCATTGTAGAAGTAATCTTTATGGGTATAGAAGTAGCATAATGAGCATTGGGTCTGCTAGTACCAGAACAACCACCACCCCTGCTACTACCTGATCCACCTTGCTGAGAAGAACGTAGAGGTAAATCATGAGGTCGTTTATGAAGATCCCAACACTGATCCTTAGTATGGTGGGGTCGACCACAATGTTCGCATTTGAGGCGATCTCTGTTATCAGAAGTAAACTTAAGTTTTCCACTATGACCATGTTATATGTTGCCAATTTTACCTCCCCAAGTTGAGGTAGACACTAGTGCTGATTTTCAAAAGAGGACAAATTCATAACTCCTCGTCCCTGTTCTTCCCTATGAACATATGAATACACCTCATTCAAAGACGGTAGGGGGTCCTTCCTAGGATTTGAACCTTTACTTACTCATATTCAGGATTCAGTCTTGCTAGAAAATTGAAAATCTGTATCTCATCAAAATGATACACTACCAGAGACTGTTCTCCTTACTTAAGCTGAGCAATACGTTGTCTCAGTTTATACACCTTGGTCGTATGGCCTATCTCAGAGTATGATTTGGCTAAAGCAGTCCAAATCTGATGTGTTGTCTCTAAGAATAGAAAGTGCTCATTGATATTTGGTTTCATAGAATTCAATAGCCAGCCCATGACGGTTGCATTTTCTATTTTACGCTTTCGATACTGAGGATCTCTCCTTGGAGATACCTTCATCTCACCAGTCAGATAATCCTCGTCTTTCCCTTGGATATAAATCATAATGGATTTAGACCAAGTTAGGTAGTTGGTCCCATCAAACTTCACCATTGTGATATGGGGTTGAGATGAGTCCCTAGGTAACTAGATTCTACCCATATCACTCCTATTTGTCTCATCCACTGACTGCCTTAAGGTCTAGCTCTCTTCTGACATATTGTATATGTAATAGTTGCACTACTAACAACCACGAGCAATACACAAACTACACTCCTGGTCTTCCTTGCTAATTTTATCATAGTTGGGTCCACTCCCTATCACCCCATGACACCTTAGTGGCCTGAGTCCACACAAGCCAAGCACACACAGGCTAAACACACAATCCACAAGCCAGCCAGATACTCCACTACAATGATCGGAGTTCAAACTATAGACATTAGAAGTTGCTCGAAAGCACCCTAAAAGCACAAACCAAGAGCGCCCAACTTGATTTGAGCCCCATAGACATGTTTCATGCTCATACTAATTGTAGAAATGGATTCTACACACAAAAATGACCATCCCTTTCAATTTTTATTGTAAGCAATCATCTGGGAAATTTTTTATAAATAAAATTGTAAGAAAAAATCGTCCCTGTGCATAGACATCGTTTTTTAGCTAGTAGACAATACATAACTCTCACAAATGTTCACCAAATTGATCCAAACAAAAAACAATACCCTCCTTTGGTAAAAAAGATCAACCCTTTCAAATCAAACTCCAAACAACAAGCCTAATCTTATTCGATCAATCAGTTCCATCATATTTCGGTTCTTAAGTCTTGTTCACAAAAAAAAGAAAATCAAAATAACACAATCTAGACATAACAAAAATTGAGAAAAATTATCACAATGGCTAGGAAGTCAAGATCTATCAAAACCCTAACTTTTTTGTCGAGTGTGTTGTACGGCCCTGCTGACATCAACGTATGGCCATGCTGACATCAGCACCGCTCGGTGTTGCAGACGCTCCCGATCACTCCCAATCATTGTTCTCCTACTCTGATACCAAGTTGGAAAAGTTGATTCTCAAGAAATTAAAGAAAACAGGGGAGAGAAGAAGAAGAGAGAGAGAGAGAGACACACACACACACATAATTGGGGAATTGTATGAGTGTGTTCTCATATGGTGGAGTGTATTATTATTTGTACCATGGAATTACTATATCAAATACAGTGGTATACCATTCCAAGTACAGTATAACATAAATACCCTTCAATACACATGTATTCTAACATAAACATATACACCAACAAATTTAACTCTTAAAACTTTCTTGAAACTCAAGATGGATGAAGCATCTTCATTTTGAACATCAGAAAGTGAAACTGGGTAACAGTATCTGGCTTTCAAGGAAGTCAAAAAGCAAGGATTGGTGGGAAAATAAGAGCAAGGATTTGTGGGAAAATAAGGTTGTGATGTGATGTGATATGCATGGATGGTCAATTTGTCAGTAATAGTTTTAACCATAGAGGTCTAGATGATGTTGGTTTTGGCACTTGACTGTTGTACCTTGGTAGCTATTGTCATAGCCTCTACTGTCTCTTGATGCGGATGCTAGTTGTATTACCTCACCCCCTACCAAGTAGTCAACTCTATACACTATTGTGTAAATTTTGGACTCACATGTTGCAAATTGAGTTGAGGAACCATTCTTATCCGCAAAGAATTAGAGTGTCAAGCAGATCGTACAGCTCAATCCCTGCATACTGCCCACAAAATTCCTACACCTGACAATACTACCCATAAGATAACCTATGCTTGTATTACTGGAGTGATCTTTTGGAGCCCTGATTTTTTTCAAGGGAAGAGTTGTGGCATTTTACCCCCCCTCTGTTTCATTGTATAGAGAGCAGGAACAAGGTGAATACTCATTTGGAACCCTTGTGTACTACCCATAAGGTCCCGAAGGTTTATATGCTTGTAGCTCCAGTTGTTCCTAAGGTATCTGAATCGTCCTTTTGGATGATCAATGGCACTGTCTCATCATGCGGTACCTCATAGACCTAAAAAAAAAAAAAAAAAAACCACATGCACACAGTCATGCAAATATTGCACAATTCTCACTTATCAGATGCCCCCAAGGACTAGGATTGTCAACGAGCCAAGCTTTGCCCAGCTTGGCTCGGTCTTGTCACATGAAGCCCATGCTCAAGCTCGTAAAAGTGGGCTTGGTCCAATTCGGTTCTCCAGGAAATTAAAAAAAAACAGGCCCATACAGCCTAATGGCTCATTAGCCCAATTTGTCTTGTTTGAATATTACTATTATCACAATGTATAATATATCAAATCATTATATTTATATTATAAAATTCTTAACCAAACCTAGCTTTTAATGAGCCGAGCCTTTAGTGAGCTGAGCTTAGTGATAGTGAAGCTCGGCTCACGCTCACTTAGGATTAGTGAAGCTTGGCTCAGGCTCAGTTAGGAAACAAGCTTAAATCAAAGCTCAGGCTCAGCTTATTGACAGCCCTACCGAGGAGTGTCATATTTAGGCACTTTGTTGAGGAATGTGTTAAGTGTAGATGGTGAATTTTGGATGCTTGCCACTCAAATGTGTTAGCACCAGGCTGACAGGCTATAAGCACTGTGCCTAGATTGCTATCTAGGACCATGTTAGGAAGCATTCATTCTGCTTCCAATTAAAAGCCATGCATCCAAGCTACAGTAAGGGGTCTGGGGAAGATACAGGTTTGGTGGCCAAGAGATCAGGAAGACCATAGATCTATTCATCAATCTACCCTGCCTATTAAGAAATTATTGTAGATCATAAAAATCAGACCGGCATTGACATGATACCTGACTTTATGTTTACAGCATTCCAACATTTTTCATGTTGGTACAGTTCATGGTCACCATTATTTTATCCAAGAGAAGGCAGTGACATTCCTCTTTCAATTGCTGACCTAAAGAGAGATTGGCAGGTGACGTAATTATCAGTGTCACTAAACGTTTTAGGGTGTTATACAGTGAAATTGGATTTTTGCTCCCTCACCATTCCTCTCGTTCTTACCCATCTATTGCATGCTACACCATGCAAACAGTTGGGTCCCAATTAAAGTAGATGATAATGCTGGGGGATCATTCCTTGTTGGGAATTTGACTCCAAACTTCACAGCACAAATAAACAGCCCAATGCACCTGGGGCGTTGATGGACGATTTTCTAATTTTTACCTCATGGATGATTGTCAATACTTGATTATCTGTAGACACTATACATTAGCATGGAAGATATGATTCTGACTAGTTATAACTTCAGCTGCATGTGTCATCAAGAAGTAAATATCGTGCCTTTTAGTGAATGATGAAAACTTCGCATAAAAAAGCTGGGATTTGCTTCCTCAAATTTTTTTTTTTTTGAATATCCGATCAATTAATATTTTTGTCATTTTCATGTTTCTTTCAGTTACATGGCTGGATTTGGGTTTTTATTTTTATTTTATATATATATATATATATACTTTTTTCTCTCCTACATCTTTGCAGTAGACACATAGAGAGTTGCTTCCCTTGATCTGGTTCATTTACCAAATTATCTGTATGTTCATGATTTAATTGTTAGAAAGAACTCCATGTTTTATTGTCATGCACAATTATTTTTATTTTGACCTTTTGTTCCTTCTCCAATATTTCTCTTGGCACAGGGACATGGTTTCCGGAAGGAGCTCACAGAGATGGTTGCAAGTCTAAAACCTCGGTTCATCAGATTTCCAGGTATGCAGTTACAATGAAATGGGTTGTGTGGATTGTTTGAAACAAGTCAGGTTGCTAATAAGTGTGCACTGACCACGAAAATCTTTGAATGATGCCAATTGACCATATGGTTTGAGCAAGCTTCCATTGGAATGACAATTGTTAGTAAATTTGGGTTCTATATAAGTTGGTTTTAGGTATTATGTTTGTGATAATATAATCATTCGGGTATTTTTCTGCACATCTAATGGGAATGCTATTGATTACTCACGGTTATTCATCATATTGTTCGTATGGCAATAACTACCACATGCTTTTTTTAAAAGAAGTTTAGGTTACTTCAAACCAAATCAACAAGGACTTTTTGATGCTCAAATTAACTTGTTTTCCTACCATGATATTTTCTTTTATGGGTTGTTAAGATGCATTTAATGCACTTTAAACTCCATACCTTTTCACTTCCCTAACAAAAATTGAAAATTCAAGTGAACTTCAAAGCTAGCTAAGTCGTGAAAGTGACAGCTCCTTTGGAAATATTTTTGTGAAATACTGATAATTAGATGTGGACTATTTGCTGGGTGGTTAAGATTCTTGAATTGGTTAAAGTCACTTGTACTCAACTCAAGCCAACTCAACAAAGCCTAAACTATTTGGGGTTAGTCGGCTATATGAAGTTATGAACCCAGCTAAGTCCAAGAAGGATGTGGTCAAGTTAGTGGTAAAAGACCTATCATTTATGATTTATCAGATACTATCATTTATGACCTATCCATCTCATCTATATTATATAGCTGGGTTCATAACTTCTCATGCCACAAACCAATAGTCTTCCTCGTCACCATGTCCTAAAACACACAATGAGACGGATAAAAGGTAACACAACAGTTAAGACT
>JAOXJP010266374.1:0-20548 GCA_025762735.1 Platanus orientalis
CTCACTCCACCTCACTGGTGCAGTCATTGGTCTTCGTTGCACATGCCCAAACCATCTCAATCGACTTTCTCTCATTTAGTACCAATCACATTTTATCTTTGGGTCTTTCTGTAAGGTGCTGAACATCATTTCTAACAAATTGATTTAACTCATCTTACATGGCTATAATCCAATCCGAATCCTCAAGAGACTCCATGACTCTTTTGGGTTCAATCTTGGTAGTGAAACATAAGCTACTAAAGACGTTTGCAATTTTTTTCTTGTTTTCACTCCAGCATTTGGATCTTCTATAATATTGTTAGTAGAGTGTCCCTTTGTGATTCTCTTTTCTTTAAGAGGCTCATTAACATCCTCTAGTTCATCTTTAGATTCAACATCTAACTTTTGAATGGAAGAACCCTTTCTAGGTTTTTTCTTTTCTTGATGAACCTCATGAGGTTAACCTATACTTCCTTTAGAGTCACTTTTATCTATCCATAATCAAATTTATGGACTCTTCCATGTAGTGAGTCCTCTTGTTGAAGACTCTATATGCTCTACTTCTAGTAAAATATCCCAAAAAGACAGCCTCGTGACTCTCAACATCAACTTGCCAAGGTTCTCTCTATCTATGAGAATGTTCCTTTAGAATGTACTTGAAATTTTGGTTTCTTGCCATACCATAACTCATAGGTTTTCTTTGAGGTACCAGGTCTTACATACACTCCATTGATAGTGTAGCAAGTTGTGTTAACAACTTCATCCCAAAACATTTTGGCAAGGTCTATGCTAGGTAACATAACGTTTTTTTTATTTCTTGCAATGTTCTGTTTTTCCTTTCAGCTACCCCATTTCATTGGGGTGTCTTAGTTATAGAGAATTCATGTTTAATTCCGTATTTATCACACTAATTTTGGAATTTAAAGTTTTTGAATTCTCCTCTATGGTAATTTCGAATTCTTTTGATTGAGAGGTCTTTTTCATTTTGTATTCTTGTACAAATAGCCTTGACCTCATCAAAAGCTTTTGTTTACTCTCTTAAAAAAGCAACTCATGTAAATCTAGAGAAATCATCGACAATGACCACGAAGTAACTCTTACCACCAAGACTCTCAATCCTAGTGAAACCTACTAGGTCCTTGTTCAAGAGCTCCAAGGGTCTCTTTTGTGCTAATTTGATTTACATTTTTATGAACTACCCTTGTTTTCTTACCTAATTGACAACCACTACATATGTGTCCTTCATTGTTTTCCAAATTAGGTAGACCTTTGATTAATTTTTTTATGCTCAGCTTAGAAAGGTCTTTATAGTTTATATGTCTTAACATTTGGTGCCAAGATCAGTCTCACTCCTATGAGATATTAGACATGCATTAGTGTTGTAGAATTCAACAATGTAACAGTTGTCACTTATTCAGATACCTTTTACAAGGACCTTTCCACAGTCCTTATCAAAGATCCTGCAACACTCTTGAGAAAACCTTATCGCATAGGCCAAATCAAAATTTTGGCTAATATTGATAAGTAGGTTATGCTTAAATCGTTGTACATAAAGGACTTCTCTAAGCTTAAGAATCCCAAAAGCTTCAATACTTTCTCATCCAACTTTGTTAGCTAAGTTCCCATCTCCATAGGTAACACTACTTTCGTGTCTTTCCTCAAAATGACTAAATAGAGATCTATCACCACTCATATGCCTTGAGCATCCACTATCCAGATACCATCTAGAAGAGTTCCTAGCTCTAAGAGTTATATGGATCACTAGGCATTTGAGGTTCTCTTTCTAGACCCAAGTCTTTTATACCTAAACTTGTTTAGGTTTTGAACCTCTTAATTGTTCTGAATTTTTTACGCTTAAGGTTCAAGTTTTGAGTCCTTTTAAAATATTCTTTTTTCCTTAATTTTCTTTCATTTTCCTTTTTCATTAAGGCTTGAAATTTTTTATATTTCTAATAAATTTTCATTTTCTTGCACTCAAACTTCATGTGTCCCATTAATATGCAATAATAAGCCCACTTTATGCCCAAATGCCTAAACTAGCAGGCCACAAACAGGTATCAACCCCTACACAAATAGGCGCCAGAAAAAATGCTTATTGGAGCATTTGTATGAATTGATGCCAAGTCTATTTTATGAATACACACTTCTAAAAACACCCAACTAATATTAAGTTATAGAAGTCATGGATAGGAGGAACCTCCCTAAAAAGGTGGGTGTATTGGGGTTCCTAACACCTTCCCCAACCACAACTCAATAGCTTACCTAATATTTGTAGATCTGGACCAATATACGAGTCAAACCAATTAAGACCTTAGGCTCTGGACCACCTTCCCTAGAAGGGGATGCATTTGATGTCCACCTCTATTAGTAATATTTGAATTGGTAGTGACTCTACAAGAATCCAAAAGACTGTAGCATGCCTACCCTCTCAAGAGAAATCTTTACCCCTTCTCTCTCACTTTTCCCTTCTCCAAGATAAGGAGAGGCCCGAGCCAGCCAAGTCTTATCATAGGCAAAGTGGGTGATGAAGTCTAGCAAAATGAGGATCCCTTCATGGATTTTTCCTTATGCCCACACATGTGACCCAATCACATATGCCATAATTGTGTAGAGTTTGAATCAGGATCCACTACATGTAGAAGACACATCGGCTCCAACTCTTTTGCTATTCTTTATAGCACATAAATGTTTTAAACCTTTCTTTCTTTCATAACCACTAAAGCACCCTTCACAATCCTCATGGATTCATTTTCAATTATTACTTTACACCCATTGAAGTCTGTCACACCCAAAGAAAAAAGGTTCTTCTTCAAATCTTGAACATGTCGAACATCTACCAAAGTTCTTAGAACTATATCTTGTATCTTGATTTTGACTGTTCCTATTCTAAGTCTTGCATGGCATAATATTTACCATCAAGATAGTAGAACCATTAATTAGTTTATAAGTGGAAACCCCAATCTTTATTGGAATACATATGATAAGAGCAACCCAAATAAAGAATCCATTCATCATAAGAATGTTCATCAGTAACAATCACATAATGGACCGTGTCATCATATAAATTTTCCCCTCCACAATGCTAGCTACATCCAAGGATTTATATTTTTTTTCCTTATTTTCTTTGAGTTTAGTAAAATTAGTTTTAATATACCATTTCTCATGGTAGTAATAGCACTCCACATCCTCTTATAAATCTAATTTTATTCCAAAATCCCTTTTTCTTTGTCATTCCACGAACCACCTAGCCTTCAGCCTAAACATTGTTACTAGAATCCTTTTTCCTCAATCTATTGGAAAGAAGTTGTACTAACTTCTTCCAAATCAATAGTATCCATGCCATAGAGTAGAGTAGTAATGAGGTGCTCATATGACAATAAAGGAAATACAGTAACATTAGGGTTTTATCTTTGTCCGTAAGCTTTGCATCAATACTCACCAATTGAAAAATAATTTTGTTAATATTTATTGTAGTGTATACAATTTTTTCCTAAGGTAGAGACGATTAGTAATAGATTTCGTCATATATAGACTTTCAGGCTTCAACCAAAGCTTCATTGAATAATTTTCGTTTAGAATATTATAAAGCACCTTGTCTGCTCGGCATAAGCGGATTGCAATCAAATCCTTCAAATCATAATTTTCCTAGTCATTATCAGACATCTCAATAGGCTTCCCATTCAATGCCTTGTGCAAACCCTACTAAACTAGCAAGTCTTGAACCTTGACTTTACATAAGCCAAAATCATTCTTTCCGTCGAATTTCTCCACCTCAAACCTTGCATTCAAAAGTTTCATAGTCATCACAAAATCCTAACCAAAGCTCTAGTGCCAGTTTCTTATGAAAAAATAGATCTGATTCAGGTTAATGGCAACCTGAAACGAAACAATAAGAAAACATAAATGCAAAAGAACAATTACACAGAACACATGATTTTATGTGGTTCGATAATATTTTCTACATTCATTGGTGAAGATGGTCAAAAGCTTTCACTATAATGAAGATTACAAAGTACAAAGAGTTCTCGCAAAACCCTATAACAAAGTCTCTCTTAAAACCAATGACCTCGCATCTCTCAAAGTCTTGTGAATAGGACTTTATAAAGCAGCATGAGTCCCAAGAAAACCCTACTTCTATTGGGAGATAAAATTGCAAAATACCTATCAAATGGGTCCCCAGCAATTTGGTCATTGGACCGAAATCTGGCAAAAAAAAGGATCACCTATTTTCTAGTCATTCGGGTCACTCTCTAGATTACACAAACAGGTTGCACTTTGGGACAATTTCGGGTTGAATTCAAGACAACTTCATAACAAAATTAGATTAGTAAAGTGTAAATAGAATGGGTACCTTCAAAGTTTTGCAGTCTTGGTCTTGGAACACGTGTTATCTGCATTTGTTGTGAGGCCAAATTTTAATGACAATGAGCTATCTTTATGCAAACCGCCAACTTGCCCCTATCATATATGCTGATGTAGTATGTGTAACACAAACAGTGTTTTAAATTTAAAGTTCTGCTGTTCTCCATTAAAAGAAAAGAAAAGAAAAGAAATCTAGTTCGTCACATGTGTAAAATTTTATTTGGATTGCAAGCATGTCATGTTCAATCTGCTAATTGGACAATGAACAAATTATGTTAAATCCGATAATTGGACAATGAACAAAGTTTGTTCAATCCATTAGTTTGATCATGAACAGATTTTGTTCAATCCAGAATTTGAATTTCAAGATAAATAGCATTGATGTGTGAAAAATCAATAGAAGATTTGTAGCCATGGAAACATAGAACTTTCTCCAGCTTCTGCTTTCTACTCTTTACGTCTAGTCTGATGGGATACGGCTTTATCAAAGATGTAAGAGTCAGAGCAGGGAGCAGAGAACCATCTTTGTAGACTTGTCAGCCCCAAAACTATAGCACGAAATGAATGGTCTATGGTTATACCTTTGTTTCAGTGTTATGCAAGTGCATCAAGGCTCATACACCTAAATCACCATCGCACTGAAATCTGGTCAAACAACTAGTACTGCCAGATCATTTAATTCTAACATGTTCTCTCATAGTATTGACACATCAAAATACTTTTCGTTACGTCTTCTGATAACCCCCACCCATCATTTTTCTACTTTGTAGTGATCTATCATACAACAATCTCTATGGTTCAATACCTGCCGCCTTGGGTAACTTAACGAGATTAAAGTTCCTGTAAGTTGTTCTTATGTCGCCTATCTTAAGCCATCCATTTTGCTCATTTCTGTTATTTTAAGTAGATAGATTTAGAATTCATAAATAAATCAAAAGGCCAGTGATTTTTTTAAGATCATTGCATCTATTTTTCTTCTAAAGATATGATAAAATTTTGAGTGATGGTGGCAAGCGCCATACCTCCTCTGAGAATAATTACGAACCATTTTGCTCAGCCCCACCTTAGCGACTCAATACAAAAAATAAAAAATAAAATAGGCATGGTCAGATGAT
Source organism: Platanus orientalis (assembly GCA_025762735.1). NCBI lineage: Eukaryota > Viridiplantae > Streptophyta > Magnoliopsida > Proteales > Platanaceae > Platanus > Platanus orientalis. The sequence goes on from JAOXJP010266374.1 coordinate 5,457, forward strand.
TTGTATTATATGCTTTGTAACTTATTTGGGGCTTTTTAGAGCAATTTTTCGGTAGTACTGATGAATTCAGCAAATATAGGTCTGAGCCAATCTTGCCGTTTTATAATACAAACTCTGCCCATAAACCTTTGGAGGGAAATGTTAAATGAAGTCCTATGCAACCAATTGGGCCTGTAGTCATCTTTATTGTCACTAATCATTGTCATCATCATCATATAGTAGTTACACATGCCAAGTTAAGTAGAATGGGATACCTATGATTTGTATTTAGATATCTTTACACCAGTACTATATGATCCCTCCCATTTTTTCTATATCGTAGTTATCTATCATTCAACAACCTCAATGGAAAAATACCTACTTCTTTGAAGAACCTAGCAAGATTACAATCACTGTAAGTTTCCTTGTTTCTGCTTTCTCATAATCCATCCTGCTGATTTTTGTTGTTAATGTCGTTAATTGTAACATACATAATAGGCAAAATCATTTGTACACAGAGGGAATCGTTTGCGCACAAGAGACCAACACTTATAATCAAGGACAGTATATAAATGGCATGTAACTTGAGTAAGATAAGATAATAGTTCAACTATACATGTAGAACCGAACAACATAACCCTTGGATAATGTATCTTTTTTTTCCTAATAAAAACATAACAACATATTACCCCCCAAAAAAAAAAAAAAAAATCATAACAATGCATGAGAAACCAAAGTAACTATATTATACGAACCATTAAAAGGAGTAACTATTCTAAATTTATGATAAGAAGAGGATAAGTGTTTCAAACACTATACATAGCTCCTTCTTTTTATAAAACACCCCCACTATTCCATGTATGATAAAAAGTGCCAATGTACTGAATGTGTGTCACTTATATCAAACAAGGGTAACAACCCTGATCGCACGTCTGGAGAATCCAGACTTTTTATTGGCTTACACCCCAGTACTGTTCAAATGTAGATGAGTTAAAATTCTAACAACTGAGACCTATATATTGACAAATACATTGCCTTGCATGTTCTCTTTGCAAAAATGAGTTTCTGCCTCGCAACAGGTGGAAACATTTTCAAGGCTTGAAACCACCATATCTATGAGAAGTTTCCACTATTTCGTGTTGAATGTTTAACCGGGTCAGTTGTTGAATCTTTGGCTTTTTCCTAGATTGGGTGCAAATGAGCTGGTCCTAGGCTCAGGTTTTGCTAGATTTTGAACACGTTTGAGCTTGATTCTGGTTTAATTACATTACAAACTATACCTTGAAACCTTTAAAAGACTGACCTGTTTATACCAACAACTTGGGCCTTTGAGGATCTTGGTAAGAAAAACAATAAGAGAACTTGTAGATGAGAATACAAAAGATTTCTTTTTAAAGGGAAGATTCCCCTCTAACTGAATGCAATGCTAATGATGAATTTAGAAAGAAACAAAGCGATGATTTGAACAAACTCTTTCTTTTATTTGATTTTTTAATCATTTTTTATATTTAATTATAAAGTGGGTGGTAGCAACACATTTTATTGATTGAGAAAATTTCATGGCCTACTGGGTGTTGTGTTTCACTTACAATTTGATAGATTTTCTTAATAGTGGGATTCCTTTTGCACACACAAATGCACATGCACCATTACGTGACTTATCAATGTCATTTATGAATTTTACTGACTGCCTGATGGTATAGATCGATAGTGCAAATTATAATGTTTGCTATTGCTGTCTATGAACTCTTAATGATTTTAAAACTCTCACAAGTGGTGTGTTGAGCTCGAGAATACACGCTTGAAAATTTTACCTATGTCAATGTGGGGGTGGTTCCTTCTATGAGAACTAGAGCTAGTTCTTTAGATAATATAATTCATGAATATCTTAGTATGATGTAGGGTTAAATGTCTTGTTAAACAACACTGATATATTGAGGATGAGATGTGAATGATGATAATGATAAAGCTTTAGCTGGTGATAAGGATACTGATGCGGATACGCTTGAGGAGTAGCAACACATTGAGAAGGAAAGAGTCCACTACACGTCACACAAGAGTCCACATAAGTGCTACTGTCTTCTTCTTCATCTGTCTCTCTTGTTTGTTTTATTTTATTTTATGGTACCAGAGCCAGAAAAAGCTCTCGATACAGCTCACTCAACAAACTATAATGGCATCATCATCATCCTCTCTTTCTCTTTCTACTAATTCTCTCCACTAGTTAATATATGCTCCATCAAGTTGAGATCTACAAACTACATGATTTGGAGAACGTAGATGCTACAACTTGCACAAAGCTTGAAGGTGAGAGCTGTGTTTTTTTAAGAACCACCGAAGGAAACCTTAGAAGATGTTAAAGGTGAGAAGATAGCAAAACCAAATAGTTAATTTGGGAAGAACAAGACGTGTTGCTCAGAAGCTGAATAACTGGAACTCTTTTTAAAGAAGCCACCTACTTAATGATTGGATTCACAACTACAAAACAAATATGACAATGCCTAGAAGATAATAACCGTCAAGCTACAAAGGATTCTGAAGTTCAACTGACAACAAATGCAAGATCTCAAGCTGGGAACTAAAACTCTTGCAGGATTTCTCAAGGCCTTTAAGGCTATTTTTGATGGACTAGCTGCAATACAAAAGGCCATATCAGAAGATAATACGGCAATTTATCTCTTACATGCATTGGGACCAAGATATAATGTTTTAGTAACAACAATGCTCGCAAAACCTCCACTTCCTTATACGCACAATTTGTCACAGCTTTTGAAAGTGCCTCTCTTTTTTGGGTGGAGACTTCCATGACTGTCAGTTTCTTAGTAATCAGCTGCCATAATCCGTTCTAGGCAATGAAACCCCATTTCATAAACTTTTTGGATGACATCCTAGTTATTTCTCTTTAAATATTTTTGGCTGCTAGTGTTATTCCTATTTGAGGGATCGTGCTGCTCATATATTTCAACCAAAGTCATATCCTTGTATTTCTGTTAGCTAGAACAATCTTCACAAAGGATTTCGGTGATATCATTCATCTTCCAGAAAAGTTTATATTTCTGGACATGTGATATTTGATGAGTTTGTACCCCCTTATACATCATCTACTATTGAGCTAACTTTGTTCCCAAATGTTACATGTCTACCTATGCAGAATTTCTAGATTGACAGCTACATATTAGTATCACTCCGACTTAGCCTCACTCATTTGCTCTTGTTAAAAATGAGCCTTCCTCAGCTCAAGTTTAGGACAACAATTCAAAGGGGCCTATGGATTTCAATGAGCCAAATCCCATTCCTTTAACTGAGGTGTCCGATGATGAGGAAATCTCAACCATTGTACCACATGATGCGATATCCGATGATGATACAACCATTGTACCGCATTGTCGTCAACCTCATCACCTTCTCTGTCTTGTTTTCTACTGGTGGCCATTGGCACAATGCTCACTGTCTTTGTCTCCCTCTCCTCTACTATATCCAGCACCCCATCTCCATCTTGTTTTGTGTGTAAAATGTTGACACTGCCTCAAACCTTATCCTGAGACGGTTTGTCCCATTTAATTCTAACACTCTATGGCCTTTCAAGCCATCAAACCATCAAATCCCATTAAATTATAGGTTCAAAGAGATTGTAACCAGTAACAGCCCGCAATGTGAAGAAAAATGGTGGAAAATTTTGAAAATGTTCAAATGAAAAGTATGGGTTGTGGACAGCTCTATTTTTTATTAGGGTTTTGGGATGCGAAATGGCATTATGCCATTATATAAAAGGGTGTGGGAGATAGACCAATAGGAGGAGAGGAAGTGATGAAAACTTGAAATCACATTAAAGTTGGAAGACAAAAGATTAAGAATCTCATGAGGAAAACAGTAAGACAAGTGAGAGCATAGATGAAGAAAAAATGAAAAGAGAGTGAATGAAAGGAAGATTTTGAGAGGGAGAGAGGGGGGAAATCGAGGGGTGTATGGAAGAAACAATTAGTGGTTGCCAGATCTAGTGTTGAAGCTGAGTTCAAGCCTATGGCACATGGTATTTGTGATTTGTTATGATTGAGGATTTTGATTACAAAACTTGATCTTTGTATTCTAGAATGTATGGGCCTTTATTGTGACAACAAAGCTGCAATTAGTATTTCATATGATGACATGAAAAAGCATGTGGAGGTGGACCGGCATTTCAACAAGGATCATCTGATGTCAGGATGCATTTGTATGGCATTCATTAAGAGTAAAGATTGGCTTGTGGATGTTTTCAACTAAGGACTTAATAGAGCTCAGTTTTCTATGTTGTTTGATAAGTTAGGAATGCAGAATATTTATTCTTCAGCTTGAGGAGGTGTTAAAGTATATGGGTGCACATATGTTGAGGGCATATTAGTCATTCTGTATCATGTCTATACTATAAGGTATATTATAGATATTATTTCAGTTTTACATATAAATACAAACTGACATATGGAGTAAGATACTTCATACAATTATCCCTGATACGAATACCTCTTCTTCTTCCATCTACTTCTCTTTTCTTCTTCCTCTATTCTTCTTCAATCTAACCACTTTCAGGGAATAGATATTCTATTGTTTCTACTGGGGTTGTGGAGGCATGACCCTTAAATAAATGATAATTTCTCATATGCTTCCCATGCGTAAACCATCAGAAAATCTATATAACCACCTCATTTTCTTTTTACCTTCCCTTCCAAAATATTTTGATCCCCTAAATGTATATTAAATTTTGAGTCTTTTATTAGAGTCTACGTAGTCTAAATTCAATAATTTAAACAACAATGAGAGAGAAACCAGGTATTGTTTCTACAATTTCTCCTTAATAAAAAATGAATTGCCACTTTTTTAAAACTGATTTTATTCATTAGAAAATCAATAATGATAAAATTATGAATCCCACTTATGCTTATAACCAAAAATAATCTTTCAGAAAGCTAACACCAACATCTTTCTAACAATAGCCATTATTAAGTACTTTAACTATGAATTAATATGTATTTTAAGTTAAAACATATAGTTCGAGCACTCAAAGTCATTAAGCACACATATATCAAAATATTTGGCCTGCTAACAGCCTTGAAGAGTATAAAGACCTATCATCTAATGACCTGCATAAAGCGGATGCTCAAGATTATTAATATAATGGTCCATATCTTTTGTGCTCGTTTGAACATTGTGATTTTTACATCAAAGATATTTTGAAATGCAAATGGAATGCAAGTATATATATATATATATGCCCACCTTATATATATATGCCCACCTTCAAGGGCATATTAGCAGTCTTTTCTTAAACCTAGTTTGGACGAAAAGTATCACCAATTTCAACTATTTTTAATAACATAAACAAAGGTATATTAGAATTTTTAAGTATTGAATATTCTTCAGTAACCCAAGTCATCATTTTTTTCTCCCTTGTTTGTCTCCCAATTTCTCTCTCTAACTGGTGCCCAAATTATCCCAGCTCCCATCATTTTCTTCTTCCGTTATCTCTCCTCTGCATGACCACCATACTTCCTAAAAAACCCTAAAAGTGGCACTAACAGTCCAACCCATTTGTGTGGTTGCAGCCACTTGTTCTCAGGTGCGCACCTGGCTTGAAGATTGGATTTTTATTGATGGATTTTTATTGATAAATGCAGAAGAAAGAAAAAGATCCCACTTTAGAGGGTGGAGCCTCTTGTTAACATTGAAGTTCTTCTCTGCCTATTCCTTGAATACACTTCTTATTTATTGACCTAACCACTTTTATAACTACGAGATAAATGCAGCGAATTTGTAATTCAAATGTGCTAATCAAAATACAGATAAGAGAATAGAGTTGGATAGTTATGATAGAGTTGGAGGTTTGTGATGATGTGCCTCCACGTGTATGTGGCAGGTAGAGATTCATATCATATCCTCCCCATTACAGCCCTTTGTCCTTAAGGGCTAAATTCTTGAATTCAGTGATGTAAGGAGTCCCACGATTCCCATGTAGTTTCTTCAGGTTAAGTACCACTCCATTTGACTAGTACTCTTAATATCAGCCTATTCACACACCAGTCAAGAACTGCTTGTGGCTGAGCTTGAAGGAAGCCATCTTCATGTAATTGTGGAAGCTCAGATTCTACTCGCTGATGATCTCAATTCTTTTCAAACAAGAGACGTGGAAGATAGGACGGATTCTTGATCCAGCCTACAATTCCAATCGGTAAGCAAGATTTCCTACACGCTCCACTATACGATAAGGCCCATAAACTCTTAAAGACAATTTGAAAGCGGGAAAGGATGTTCTGTCCTGGATGATGTGCAGGACACCAGGGGACGTCATATGGGATAAAAGGGGTGGGTGATGCATTATTTGAATATGGAATATGCATTTTATTCCGTATGACGTCCCCTGGTGTGCTGGATACCATCCTAGACACCAAATTATGAACAGAACATCCTTTCCGTTTTAAAGCTTGCCGCATTGACACAGAAGTCTGGTGGTACGTCTGAAGGCGCAGGTATGCCCAATCATCCACCTGAAACTCATCCTCAGTACGATGTTTATCGGCTTGAGTCTTCATTCATTGTTAAGCCCATTGTAAGTTTTTCTTCAGAGTGTGAATGATGCGATCGCAGTTTCTCATTTCCAAGTCAACATGGTGCGTAAGAGAGTCTCCCGTATACATAGTCAATGAACGTGGTGGCTGACCATATACAATCTCATACAGTGTCATTTTTTGGCTTCATGGTAATTGGTATTATACCATTACTTAGCACATCGAAACCATTAAACCCATTGCGTGAGTCTAGTTTAGTAAAGCACTGCAAATAATTTTCAAGACATCAGTTGACAACTTTAGTTTGCCTATCAATTTGGGGGGTGAAATGCAGTACCCATGTTTGAGTTGCATTGATACCATTTTGAATCCCACCTAATGGGAAGCAAATTATGTTGGCTGTTGGGCAACGACACGTGACGTGGGAAAGGAAAAGATATTGTAACCAACTAGCCTGATATAAATAGACGAAAGGCAGAAGGAAGAGAGATCCTCAACATCATCATCAAATTTAGTCTATCTTGGGAATAGGATTAAGAATAGCATAGAATAGTTTGTAACTTAGTTCTAAGGATTGAATTCGCTTCATTCCTTGTTCTTGTCACTAACTTGGTAACTGCTGAGGAGGACATTCCAAATAAGTGTGAAGGCCCCCTCCAGATCGAGGAAGATATATGTACTGTCCTGTCATTTTTCATACCAATAGAAGTTCTATTTGTTCACCATTTATTTCCTTCAAGGTTCATAAAAGTCCTCTTAGTTGAGGCATGAACTGAACCTACCCTACTGATATGGGTCACCTAAACTCAGTTCAAAGTGAAGTGAGAAAAATTAGCAACACATTGATTGGCAACCATAGTGGGAACATGCCTCAAAGGGAAAGAAATTTTGGCATGCCTAAGAATAGAACTCCCTTTTAAGAGGAGACACGGTGCAAGATGTCTTGAAAACTCAGTGGCTAATTTGGTGGTCTAGTATACAAGATGGATAGAGGGTTTCAGGCACTGCCAAATAGGATGGCTGAGATATTTCTTAAAGCGCTCCAGCCAATGTTTGAAGCACTACAACTCAAGAAAGAACCAGAGTATAAGACTAGAGGATGGTTAGATGAGGAAGGATTCTCTAGCCTTGTGCCTTGAACCTCGAATGGATTTGGGGGGCAAGATCAGATGGTAGATTCTCCTGGTAATCAGCGAGTCACGGCTTCTATGGGCCACCAACATTTGGTGAGACTTGTCAGGAGTTGGTCCCTCACAAGGGACAAGCACCTCAAAGCCAGAACCCAACCTAGTCAAGCCGCAAATCCATAAAACCCAATGAAGCTCAAGAGGCATCCATTTCATTGGAAATGCCTAAAGATTTTCTCAAAGGGTTATAACAGTCCAAGCAGTGTTGGATAGCTTCAATAGGGGTATCAAGCTCTAGAGGATTTTAATTATCCATGTGACTACTTTAGGCTAAACGGATACAAGCCTCGCACACCACCAATGGATTAATATAACCTATACTACCAGCCATCGCAAGGCCTAGGCCAGCAGTATGGGTACCCAATATACAATCAAAATTTGTTGCCTCGAGGCCATGCTATCAATGTGCCCGAGTAATTGTACAGGATGAGCATTAGATGAACGACAATGCTGGCAAATAGTTGAGGCCATATGATCGATGTGTCATAATTATCAAACAAGCTAAGTTTTAACCGAACCATAAGGCATGCACATAGGAAGCCTCACCCTGAGCAGGTCAACAGGGAGTACAAATCCCCTTAAAGGCATATGGTCATTAACTACACCACTTTTTCTGGTGACAATGGTAAGATAGTAATTGAGCAAGCAATTCGATCAACTTTCGAGAGTGGGACAGTCAAGACCAATCCTCCCTTGAAGATGGTTGACGTAGTGGCATTCGATAGCATACCTAGTGAAGATAGTAGAAGCATGATCAATCACGTGAGTTGATTCACTTCCAAGAATTGGGAGGTCAAAATCAGTCCCCCTCAAAGCCGATTTACTACCCAGCATGGGACAGAAGAACTTTTCACTTGATTATATCCACTTGATCCAATGAGCTCCATATTAGTGTCATTGAATACACATGCCTTCCTTGGGGCTTTTTATACTATCGTTAATTTTGGAAAGTTAGAAGAGGAATTTTGAACATTTGGTTTTTGTGTGACTATGAACTATTACTTACATTTGGTTCAATCTACATTGGCATGATGAGCAGTTAGCCAATCCATACCTAATATCACATCAAAATCTACAGGTCTAATAAAACCAAATCTGCTAACATCTCCTTTTTCCCCAATCCAAACTACACATGATCTATAAACTAATTCTGTAATCATAGAGTTTTCAAGAGGAGTCAATATAACTAGTTCATACTCTAATGGTTCCAATTTAGCATCAAAGAGTTTTGGAAAACTATCAGATATAAACGAGTATGTGGATTCAGATTCAATAAGTACTCTAGCATCATGTGAAAATAAACAGATAATTCTTGTCACCACTTTGTTTGATGCTTCCACCTCATTCTCTGTAACCGCATAGACATGCCCTTATATTTTTTACCTCAGTTTCCCATCAGTAGACTTGGCTGTCTGAGTACTCTTCATCATAGGGAAATATCTAATCATGTGGCATGTCTTCCCTCATTTAAAGCATGCACTTGATTCGAGATAGCATACTCCTAAATGCATCTTTCCACATCAAAGGCAAGGAACCTTGTCCTACTGGGTCTTGGTCTCTTTCTCAGTCATCACTTTCTTCTTAATCACCTTAGAACTTTCGTTGCCCTTCATAAACCCATCCTGACTTGGATGCTTCTTTCTCTGATCTTGTATCTATTGTAACTCTTGGCATTTTCTCTTAACCACCATAGCTATCTCAACAACATCAGCAAATGTCCTCAGTCATAAAGGTACCATGTGGGTCCGAATACCAAGACACAATCCTCTCTGAAATTTCATTACTTTTCGCTCGTCATCACCAGATATGTGGGAAAAAAACTTGGTTAGCTCCATGAACTATGCCTTATACTATAAAACTATCTCACTTCCCTGTATGAGCTTCATGAACTCCATTTCCTTTGCATCACAAACACTACACGGAAAGTAATAGTCACAGAAATCCCTAAGGAAAATGTCCCAAGTGAGTAGTTTTCCTGCTACTAGCAGTAAGTTTTTTTTAGTGACTCTCCATTAGTGTTTAGTTTTTCCTTTTAGTATGAAGATCACAAAAGAAGCTTTCTGAACCTTAGTACAATCTATCATATCAAATATCTTCTCTAACTACATCTGTCATACTTTTGCTTCTAACAAAACAAAGGAAAATTTAAATTCAGATGACCCCATTCCCTTGAACTACTCTAATACACCATTCCCATACTTAACATTCCTATCTCTCACAGTAACATGGCATTGCACCACCTCAGCTAAATCTCTGATAGCTCTAAATGCTCCATTAGGGTCCTTAGTAGCTTGATCAGTAGAAGTAGTATACCTACAGGGCGGCATCTTTTCCTATAAACAATAAAAAAAACTAAATGTCAAACTTCTTAAATTAATAAGATCATCCTCAAATATGACAGAATTTTTAACATCAAATAATAAATCCTAACTTCCATGTGTCTGAATCACTTCTTAATGTTTCATCTATGTTCTAGTTGTTTAAACTGTTTCTAAATTTCTTTCTAATGTTTCTAGACCTTACGTGTATGTATTTTGAATCTAAAACTTGGAGCTCCATCATATATGTCTACAGAACCTCAAACTTGGAACTCTGATGCCAACTCTATTGCCCCCTGAAATTCATACCAATTGGGCTACAAATTTTGACACGCAACATTAATCCATTTGTTCTTAACATATAAATTTCTTATAAATTTGTTCTCCTTTACCTCTACATTCATACGCAGTAGAATAAAATGTCTAACATAAACCATTTCATATACCACATTATGTCTCTTAACTGGAATAAACAAGTAAAATATAATCTTCAAATAAATGTCCAATCTAATGTCTCTAGTCTCTTTATTTGGAATCTCTACTATGCTATCTATTCATCCTATACAAGGTTGTCAGTTTGGGGTAAGTTGATAACCTTAGTAAAAAAAATATATAAGCTATAAGAAACATAGAACAAGACTTAGCACGATTATAGAAAACTAAAACAGACAGTTGCATGTTATTTACAAAATATGAAATTATACAATTCTTAAACAATACTATGTTGAATGCAATTAGCAAAATCAAAGTAGATATATGAAATAAGTCCAAAACAAAACAATAACAGATAATGAATCAATAACTATACTGAAACAATATATAATCATATAAATCTGTTTGTTAAGCCAATACGATGCACACCATTTAATCCCTGGTGAGAATGGCAAATAGGTTCACCAATTTAATTCCCGATGAGAGGGCCAATATAATACATTATATATCCAGTGGAGTGGATTGCATCAATCAATCCCCTTGATGGACAAGTTGGCTTCATTCACAGATAATATCACTCTTATATGGATTTACTTCAAAATATAACTTTCTAATAACAAAATTCTTTACAATAAACTAATTCAAAACAAACATAACAAAGATTGTTTGATTTACCTAAGCACAAACTACAGAATATCTTTTGAAAAGATGAGAAAACTGTATATCAGATTTAAAGTAATAGGTAATGACTTTTAAAAATATAGAGCCAATCTTTGTAAATCTTTTTCCTCTTCCACAATCATTGAAATATAACCCTTTGATCATAAAATATTAATCTTATTAAAATCTTAACAAAAGTATATGAAATCAGCTCTTTTCTTGGTAAAATAGGATTTTTGTGAACACTAATCCAAATCCCTTCTTCAAAACCTCTAGTGCTTTTGCAAAACATGGATGTTTTATGAAACAAAAAATGTAAAACATGTAGAACAATCAAAAAACAAAGATTAACAAGTATCTATAAGCTAAGAAAATGAAAGTGTCCATACAAACATGATTTTTCTTTGCAAAAACAAGGGTTCCATGAGCTTAAACAAATCAAAATAGAAGCAAAACGATCACAATCCTTTACAAAACAAGATCATAATATTCTAACATTGTAAGAGAAGGAAAAACAAAGTATAGTTTACATTCGTTCTTACAAAACAAAATAACTCTTTTCAAAACAAGGGTGGGTTTTTTAAGACTTGAACAAATAAAAAAACTAAAGCAAAACGATCAAAATTCTTATAAAAACATGATTCAATGTATTCTAAGAACCTAAGGATTTCAAAAACAAAATATAGCTTGTATGTGTTCTTACCTCTTCTCTTGAATTCATTCCTAAGCTTCAAGTTCTTCAAAAATCCTAAAATCCTTTGCAAAACCCACCTTTCTCTCTTACTCTTACTCTTTGCTTTGATCTTAGGGTTTCTATGTCGAATTATGTCAAAAACTATCACTTATATAAAGCCTAGAGAAGTCCCAAAAAGTTTGGGTAATCCTAAAATTGAATAGTCACAAAAACGATGACTTTCCAAAATCCACTTCTAGGGCCGATCAATCGGGGGGGGGGGTTACCCGATTGATCAAGCTACCCAGGCTGGATCAATCGGGCCTCACCCTAATCGATCGGTTTAGCACATATGTTTTTTTCTCTACTTTGTGTCTCTCATACTAGAAATGCACTAACTCTCTCACACGAAATTGGATTTTCTTGCCATTTGTTTCGTTGGAAACTAGACTTCAAGAACTTTCCAATAATGATTAGTTATCTCACTAATTATTTCTAGATTTCTATAGATTTATCCCTAAAGTTACAAAAGTTTATAGGTCATTTCATGTGCATTTAAATCTTTCTAAGTGTATACAAAACACATGTGACATATGTGTACAAAATATATGTGAAATATGTGTGGGGTGTTACAAAAGAACTCATAGCTTCCCTTTCACAGATATATGATAAGCAATTCACATTAAATAAAGTGTTTCTAATGAAGAAGTTGTTTCATATGAAGATGGCTAAGGGTGAAACTATTGCAGAACATGTAAACGAGTTTAATACAATCACAAGTCAATTAACCTTGGTAGGCATCAACTTTGATGATGAATAATTCCTCAAGTTCATGCACCCTAAAATTCAATGATGTGGTAGGTGTAGTACTCAATGAGGAAGCCCGTAGAAAAACCTCAGGAGAAGCATCGTCAAGTGGGAGCACACTGAATGTGGAAGGTATAGGAAGAGCTACTGAAAGAGGGAAAGACTGTGGGAGATCAAAATCTAGGGGAAACACCATGGGAGAACACTTATGAAATTATGGAAAGAAGGGACACCTCAAGAAGGATTGTTGAGCACTAAAGAAGAAGATTTGATTTTGTTCGCTTAAGACTAGAAAATCGCCCTCACAGCAACCAGTCAATCCAGACCATCCACAGCTTTCCGAAGAGAGCAAAACATCATCTCCTGTAGAGTCCCGATAAAGGCCACATTGATGCGACAAAGGGCATCCCAGTTTATCCTGTTGTAGTTTGAACCAACTAAATGACCCCCGCTATTTAGCCAGTTATCTATCACATGACTCACTAAGGTCACCCCGTAGTATTACCTGACACAACATAGGTAACACTATAAATTCAATCCTTAAGACTAGCAATACTTTGAATCACGATTTCAACATCATATAAGGTTCAAACAACTATTGTCTAGCTTGGTCAACTTCAACCCCCATAGCTTCCCGGAGAGAGCGCGACAACATCTCCCGACTTGTGTTGCTGACCAAACATGCCGCCGCTTCAATAGCCCGACCAGTTGAGCACAAGCCACCCTCATGACAAGGTTTATATCGAGACATAAGTGCGAATAGCATTCATTCCAAATGTTGTGTGATAGGCCTCTTGTGATAGCGACTGGGATGTTATTATAGGGCAAGGCACAACAACCAATCCCATGGGATCCCATCCTAGCTTCGAGGAAAGAGTCATTGTAAAATTTTCTCTGATCGGTCTCAAAAACTGCAATGTGGTACACGAACGAGGACACCATTATAGATTCAATCCATTAGTCTATATATTCCATTAATTTATGATGCAAACCCTTAAAGGTGCTCATGAATAGTATATAGCATTGACCCTCCAAGGTCCCATGGCTTTTTAGAGAAAGGCACCCAAAATCTCTCCTTGAGTCATTCCGCTTGTAAACTTTGTCCAGAACAGAAGCAAAGGGTACATGACTGTAATGTTGACAACTTTGGACGACAACACCATTACAGATCGATCCATAGTCTATATATTCCATTAATTTATGATGTAAACCCTTAGAGGTGTTCATAAATAGTATATAGCATCGACCCTCAAAGGTCCCATGGCTTTTCAGAGAAAGCTACCCAAAATCTCTCCTTGAGTCCTCTAGTCTGTAAACTTTGCCTAGAACAGGGGCAGAGGGTACAAAAGCTGTAATGTTGCTCACCAGGGTCCCATAGCTTTTCTAAAGAGAGCTCCCCAAAATCTCTCCGTGACTCCCTTAATTTGTAACTTTTGTCTACAATGGGGACAAAAGATACAATTTACTCCATAATTTATGTGAGAGGTCATGTTTATAACTTTTGTCCATAATGGGGACAAATGATACAAGTTACTCCATAAATTATGCAAATCCTGTAACTATTGTCCAAGCTAGGGACAAAAGTTATAATTTACACAAAAATTATGATAGTTCTTCAAATAAAAATCTTTGTCCAGAATAGGGGCAAATGAAAGAATTGATTCATGATTAACACATACAAATTAAGTACAGGCTTACAAAAAGGGAGGCAAAATGGCAATTAGCCAGCAACTAACATCACTAACTAATCTCTGTTTTTCGGCATATCATCTCAAGACATTTGCATTCATAATCAATTCTAATTAAACATAAAACATACTCAACCAATTCTAACCAACTAAATGCTTAATCATTTTTATGCTTAATATTTAGATGATTTTCATACAATTTGTAGACCTCATGTTATTTGCATGTATTTACAGCCTTTGCATGATCGGATTTCTGTAATGTTTTTCACAAGGTTTTCAAGTAATTGCACCCTATGTTGATGACTTACATGTCTCCCGACGTAGGGCATATGCTAATAGTAACACTACTAGGGGCAGAGAAAGAACTAATAGCTTAAGTATAACTCATGGGTAAACCTCATTTTCAAAAAGATGGAGAATCTTCCAATCAAATAATACCCAATCTCAAAGTATTGACAAAACTATGATTCATTTCAAAAGAACTACAAAAAAAGTTGATTGAATGGATTCTCTATCCAGGAAGGCATTTCAAAAAGATAAAATGTTTACAAAAATGATCAACCCCAAAAGTTTGAAACCTGTTTAACCCCTCTCATTTTATCAACCAAAACAATTATAGGTTTACAAAACAACTTACCCAATACCCATGAGTTATACAAAAGTGAAACTACTATCTCAACCAAGCCAAAATTTAGGCACTTCTTTCTTTCGCTACATATGGCTTCTCCACACATACCAAAGGGGGGCATCTGTTAGCACCCAAATTTTGACTCGGGATAATTATTGGAGTCAAATGGAATCATTACAGTAAG